>JAUELO010000135.1:1940057-1956405 GCA_032357855.1 Amphibolips quercusostensackenii
CTAGGAGGGTTGGAATTGTGGGTATGGTCACGTGCCAATTTTTTGAGACACCCCGCTTCATCACCTGCTGATTTTTTGAATTTTTAACTATTTTATTTTCTTATTTTTTCCTGTATTCTTGTAATGTTAATAAATAACTTATGAAAAAGTGGATGGTAAAAATATTGATTGCCTTTTTTTACGGCACTTTAAAAATTACCTGAAATTCATGCCTGTACACCAGAATACCCCCTTAAGTAAAGAGTTCATATTTTGAAGAACTTACTGGTAATTATTTTATTTATTTCAGTGCTCTATAGAGTACGGAAATTAAATCCTAATTGAAAACATACTTTTACAGCATGTGAGATATGTGATGTACTCACTGATAACGTTAGAAAACATATATTTCTATTATTTCACTATTATTTCAAATAAATATTTTCATAAAAACATTCTTATGCTATTTTTATTATTTAAAACATATTGCTAACGTACGACAGTCTGGCGTTTTCATGCATATATTTTTGTAATAATAATATATTTAATATTGAAGGTTTCTGTAATCCTTATGTTTATTTCAAAACCTGACAAAGTTGAAACACCTATTTAACTCTGCTTCAAGAGTCGGAATAAATTAAATGGTAAATCTTAGAATATAACACTGCCTTTCTGTCTCAGAGAGTCCGATTAAAATTTTTTTAAAATTATACTTGAATTATTTTAGGTGGTTCTAATATAAATTCAGGTTGTTTTTGTGTCACAATAACATGAAGTTATTTCTAAAATAAAATAGTAATTTTACAAATAAATACACTAACATAGTTCGTTTTTAACTATATAATAAGTGCAAGTTTACAATTTTAATTAGACTACGTATTTTATATAAATTTTTTTAAATATTGCAACTTGAAAAAGCATAATATAGATCAGCTTAAGCTTCGAACAGTTTAGTGAAGGACTCTTGCTTGTCCTACGAGTATATTAATAGAATGAGAAAAAGTTTGTACGTAGATAATAATTATTATTTAAATTTTGTCAAGTTAATATGTTTTTTTCTCCCGTTGATGGAAAAACATTTTGTTACATTATTCATTAACTTGACCAGGATTTGAAAATTTTTTATCGAATTAAAAAAAATGTAAACCACTGTCATTTCCTTTGTGAGATCTTCAGAATTGTTTACTAATTGACATTTTGAATCTACTATATAATTAATTGTTTTGCTTTATGTGAAAAAAGGAAGTATATACAGATTTTAAGAAGAAGAATGCGGAATTCTGGACCAATATCATGTTAACGGCAAAAAACTCATCGGTCACGAATAATCAAATGTATTTTTTACTCAGCTATCGCGTAGCTATGTAGGTTTGATAAAAAATACTGTTTCCTTGATTTTTACTTAATAAATTCTCCTTTCTGCAATTTATTACAAAAATATTTATTCGCACATTTTTATTCAACTTTTATGAACTTGCAAATAACAGTAATAAAACGTGTTAACGTATATTTTCATAGCTTGACCTATTAATGCCCGAATAACAAAACAATTTTCAGCAAGTTTGAGCTCCTAAATTTTGATATAGCCGCTGTATATTTTTCTCTGAACAAAATTTTCCAAACGTATAAAGGGGCGCTTAAAACGATCCAACCATTAAAAAAAGTAAAAAATTTATTTTAATTGTTTTTTGGCAGTTTTAAGTAAAAATATACATTTTTCTAGAGACACTTTTTTGGGAAACGATCGATTCTGTGCGAAAAAAATGGCTTTGTTATGCTAAGAATAGCACAAAACGTGTTATTGGGACTCATACTAGCAAAACATGGAGGATATTTTTTTGTCCGTTGTCTTGGATCTGCCATTTTGAATTTTGCAAATCTGATAGCAAATTCGTGATCGGCAACCGAGAAAACTATTATACATCCATTTTGAGGAATACTTCAATTCAGAAAGAGTAAAAAAAGTGAACTGAAGTAACATCTATAAATCTGCATGGAAGATAATTCACATGTGTAACAATTTTTTGCAGCCTGAAATTGGAAAAGAAGATCCTCTAGATTTTGCTAGTATAAGTCCCAATAACAAGTTTCGTCCTATTATTAGCATAATAAAGCCATTTTTTTCGCACAGAATCGATCGTTCCCAAAAAAAAATGTCAATGGAAAAATTTTTTTTTTTTTAATTACCAAAAAACAATAAAAATACATTTTTTTCACTTTTTTAATGGTTGGATCGTGTGGAGCGCCCCTTAATACATATGAAAAAGTTTGTCCCGAGGAAAATTTACAGCAGCTTCATCAAAATCTAGGAGCTCAAACTTGCTGCAAAATTTTTTGCTATTCAGGCATTAATGTGTTGAGCAAAATTGATTTAACAAATTAAAAATCTAAATCAAATGTGTACGGCTAGAAAGGTAAAAATAACAAATTTTTACCATATATGAATTGAAAATTTTTTTTTTTATAGCACCAACATTTAAAAGTTCAAGCTCTTGTTATTATACCATTATTCAATTTTTAAATATAATTAACCTGCATAAGGGAATTTTCCCATCAATTTTTTTTTTTGATTTTGTTCTTAAAATCCAAAAAAATTACTTTGATCGATCAAGTCAGAAATAGTATTTTATGACACAAGGATGCAAAAGTGGCGTTCAACAACTCGTGACATGTTTTTAGCCCTCGCCACCGTTTTGTCACCAACTCGACAACGGCTCGGGCTGAAAACATCACACGAGTTGTTAAACGTCATTGCATCTTTGGATCGTACGCTATTTATTGTAACGAATGCCACGAAAGTTAGCAAATGGTATGCAGCCGAGTGAAGCGAAGTGCGCATGCCCATCGATAGAAATAATTTTTTTGCTCACAGTGCGCATGTCTGACGATATAAAATTATTTTTTAAGTACGCATGCTCAGCGATAGAATAGTATTTTATGATACCAGGATGCAAAAATGGCGTTTACCAACGAGTGTGATGTTTTCAACCCGAGCCGTAGTCGAGTCATAGGCACCGCAGGTGCCAGAGACGAGACGCTGGCGACGCATGATAAGGGGGCGCGGGGGTCAGAGGCGCAGCAGTCGAAATGCAGGTTAGGTGAGTGAAGCGAAGCGCGCATGCCCATCGATAGAAATAATTTTTTACTCAAAGAGTCCATGCCTAGCGATGTAAATGATTGTTACTGATCGAAGTACGCATGCTCAACGATATAATTTTGTTGTTACACTCGGAGTACGCATGCGCGTCGATAGAATTAGTTTTCTTGAAGTAAAGGCTCTCCTCGGACACAGAATATAAGCATCACCGACATATAGTACTGGACCGCTAGCTACGTCCGTCAGAAGTGAAACATGGAATAGAAAGAGAGATCCAAACAAAGCGGTCGACCTGTCCTTTTCTAGAAATGCAATTGATGATTGGTGGATTGATCCTTTTCCAATAAAAGCAGATGGAAGGTGAGTAGAGCTAATCATATCCCTAGAGAAGGACAGGTTGACTTTGTCGTTCCGTCCTCGCTTTCTATTCCCTACTCCACTCCCAGTAACCTGCAAACACTTAATTTACCTGCAGCCACTGCGATCATCTGAAATCACTTTAATTCACTGCTAATCACTTAGAATCTCTAAATTTATCTGACAGATCTACAATCACCTCCAATCACCTAAAATCGCCTAAATCTCTTACATTCACATGAATTTGCTAGTGATTACTCTCTATTCAAATTCCCTGAAATTACTACAATTACCTGCAGTCAGTGAAAATCACATGAAATCAATCACAAACACTTGCTATCGGTATACGCAAAAATTTGAAGTTATGTGTAATATATTATATATCTATAACGTACTATTATATTTATAATATGTTCTATTTTCGGAATATTTATTCTTTCTCAGAAAGACGGTTTGCAGCTCTTTTTTAAAAATTAATTGTAACAAGCAATAAAAAATGCGGTAGATACTCTGGGAATTTAAATCTATATACACAACATTTGAGAAATACTAGCGAAGAGTTTAGGGATCTAACTTATTTTTCCATCCTTACAAAATTGATCCCTCAGTATGAGCTCACATTTTACGCTCACAAAAAGTGATCTTCAACAGATCTGTGAATCGCTTTGAGAGATTGGACCAACTCGGAGCGATTAATTACCATAAATTACAGATACATTACAGCAAAAATAAATAAAATGAATAAATAAATACAAAGAAGATAATAAATGATAGATAAATCACGAAAAATTTTCGGAAATTTCGAAAACTTTTGGATACTTTTCATCTTTGGATAATCTTTACAGTCGGACGTCACACTATGGGCCAGACGGCCTTGAATTTGATCAAAAATGCAAAAAGTCCACATATTTAGCTAAAAATGGTCTCGCAAAATTTTTTGGGGTCGCTGGTTACGAAGCTGGAGTCAACGTTAAAAAATTAAAAATAGTGGACCCAATATAGTGGTGAAAACTCAAAACTGTGAACGAGTTTGGCTGAAAATGATTACTTCGAGGTTTTTGAAGTCGCTGATTACGTATATGGAGTCAAAGTTTTAAAATTTAAAATAGCGGACTTAGGGTATTTTGAGATTACGAACTACGAATTTAAAGTTTAAATTTAAAATTTCGGTAATATATTTGTGAAGAGATAAATTTTTATTTTATTTATTTCTAAAATTGTCCTAATTTTTCTAGTACATTCATATTAAAATTAAAATAAAGTACACGAAATTTCTTCATATAAGCAAAAATCATGCCTGCGTTACGAAAAATTTCTGAAACCATGCATCTGTTATAAAAAATATCGTATCCACCAAGGGGGAGGGGACCTTATTCGCCTCATGTATTGTTTTAATAGTCATATCAGGCTCATCTACATCTCGCTCTCCTACGACTAGTACTGAAAAAATTACACTCGCCGAAAAAGTCTCACTTCTCCCCCTTGGTGAATAATAGGGTGGAACGAAAAAACAACATTTTGAGATAGGCTAGGGGGGATGCTTAAAAGTTGTCATTACTCTCTAGTAAGATGCACCTAAATAGTTTATTTGATTTACCAATATTTCCATACAGTAGGACGTCACACTATGGCCTAGATGACCAAAAATGCAAAAAGTTTACACGAAATGATTACTCGAGGGCTAGTGGGGCCATTGATTACGAATCTGAAGTCAAAGTTTTAAGATTTGAAACGGCAGACACAGTATTGTTGTGAATAGTAAAAAATTTCGACGCGTTTGATTAAAATGGTTACTCGGGGGCTTGTGTGTTGGCTGATGATGAATCTAGAGGATTTGGAGAAAAACTGAAACTTTCTAGCATTTATCGAGGAGAAGATAGTTAGTAGCAATAATAAATATTTAAACAATTATGTCTGTTATCTTGCATTGATTATTATCTCACCGAGTAAAAAGTTCACAAAAAGTTTAAAATTTCAGAAAAAACAAAACTATCTAGCCTCACAGTAGGATAAGATAGTTATGAACAAACGATGATTTGCTTGAATAATTGCATTTGTTGAATTTTATTAATCATTGCCTCACTCTAAGTGTAAAGTGGACCAAAATTTGAAAATTTTAGAAAAAACTGCAACTTTCTAACACTATTTAAAAAGAATATTATTATAAATAATAATAAATTGCTTAGACAATTGTAATTGTCAACACCATTCAATTATTACCTCACTCTAACTGAAAAGTGGACAAAAAGTAGACAAAAAAAACTGGAACTTTCTAGCATTATTTTGAGAGAATATTATTATAAATAATAATAATACACGGTTCAAACAATTATTTCTATAAGTATGATTATCTATTGCCCCACTTTACCTGAAAAGTTTGAAATAAGTTCAAAAAATCGAAAAAAAACGCGACTTTCTAAATATATTCTGAGAGAAAATTACTAAAAACAATAATAAATTGTTTTTGTATACATCTTATTACCAGTAGAAAGAAGAATTTTATGCATTAGAAACAATTTGCATAAAAAACTCCGCGAAAAATCATAATTAGCATCAAAAACTCACAAAACCAAATTTTTCACTTATGGGGTTTTCTTGGAACCGTATCAAACTGACTCAGGCAGTCATATTTAAAAAGTAATTTTTCATTTGCATTCTATAGCTAATTCTAAAGAGAAATGTTGAGTTTCAACTCAATTCATTTAATGTTGACGATTCTGAGTAAAGTTTACATAAACTTTTTTTTGTGATGGGAAATACGTGTTAAACTTGGTAGGTCTATTTTGCGGAACCACGAGAAGAATATATGCATATTTACGTAGAAAATTATTGCTTTTCTGATGCGAAATTGGAAAGGAGATTTCTTGCGACAATTAGGTATAACATAAATGTTTCACAAAATGAGGAAGAAAATTATGCGAATTGTTTTTCTATAGTGAGGACGAAGTGCAAACTCTGTGTTTCTTTAATTGTTCCTCCACGTCATCGTCACTGGGGCTCTACTGGGGGAAGTTCCTGGTGGGGTTTTGGCGAGGATCAAAACCAAGCTCACTAGAAAGGGTCAAAAAACTTGACGCGTACGCTTCAACCGCGTACGTACAGATCTGAATAATGTAACTGGCGAATTTTAATTACAATACAATGGTCGTGCGTTTCGCAACGGAAAAAGTCTTTCTTTCAGTTCTGCTCTATGTTTCGCGGTGGCTGGGTGGGTCGGAGGGCTTCTCTAAACACAAATAGTTAAAACGGCAACCCTTCGACGTAGACACTTTTCAAAATTAAGGAAAATAACATTGAAAAGAGAGGTAAAAAAGACCAAAAAAATTTTTTAAAGCACTTTCAACTCTCTGCTTCGTAGACTACGTTATTCAAAATCGTATGTCGATTCGCGTGTGCACGTTATCGTTATCAAGTAGTGCGTGCTTCCAAGGACAAATCCATTCAACATGGCAACTATAGTGAAGGCCCTCTTTCGAGGATATCGATATCTCAACGATGAAGTGTCAGGTATTGAGCACATTTGTTATCAGTTTTCAAATTTTGTGATTGCGTTGAGATTTTAGTGACTTCAGCGGATTCTTCGACTCATTTCATTGTGAAAAACATTTTTCAAGCTAGGGTGGTCCAAAAATTCGACTTTGGAAAAACTTGGTTTTCGAAAAAGTGGAAAAAAGAAGAACTTTTTTCAACTTCTTATGAATTAAAGCTTAGCCGCGTTTTAAGGAATGTTCAATGCATAATTTTTATACAATCAATTTTAATTTTAACCCCTTAACCCTCTTGTATTGTGATCAGAAAATGTTTTAAACAAAAATGCATATTAACAGTTTTATGTCAAATTTATTCTAAAGACAATATTTTTATGAAATTTTCCATTATTTATTATTTTTATTCCATAAAAAAACAAGATTCCAGGCATTTTTTAAATAATTTAGAATTGATTAAACAATTATTGATTGTTAAAACAATATTTGTTTCAGTAAATCATGAAAAGTTACTTTTTTCGGGATAAATGATATAGGTAATGAATGTAAAAAAAGTTTTTTGTCAAACATATTTTGCAATTGTTTAAATAATTTATATTTGCATAATGTTTTTCACAAAACTGTGAAAAGTTATTAATTTTTAGGATTAATGACGCAGTTAATGAATGCTAAGGGCGATATTGTTTGTAAAAGGCAGTTTTCATCTATTTAAACAATTAAAATTATCTACTCCTTTTCATAGGAACGATAAAGAAAGTGCTAATTTTTTCGAATCTCTTACACAATGTCGCTTATTAATCAGCATTTTCTTATCTCAAAGAAAATGATCTAAAAAAATAACCATACATAAGGGGTCGTGCACATAAAACATCACAGGTTTTTCTTTTGTTTATATTGTTGTATCCCTTTAAACTTCAAGGCAATTTTATTTCCATCATTATTCAAACAAAGGAAAAACGTATGACGTATTATGTGCATGACTCCTAATTTAGATTTAAGGAATGTTTAAAAAACCTATAAATATTATTATAACATATACTTATATATGTTATTATTGACATAATGTAAGAGCCCTGAGCATTTAATGACTGCTTTATTAATTACAGAAAGTAGTAACTTTTTTAGATTTTCAGAGAAAACGAATTGTGTAAACAAATTAAAATTGTTTTAATCATCAGCAAATATGTGAAAAAGGAAAAATTACGCTTGACATTCATCAACTGTAGCATTTATCTAAAAAAATAATAACTTTTCAAGATTTATAGAGGAAAAAAATGATTTTAACAAATATTCATTATTTAAAAAATTAAAAATCAGTTTAGAAATACTTGAAAACTTGTAACTTATCAAATAAAAATAATTCATCTCAATGAAATTTTAAAAATACCGTCTTTAGCATGAAATTTACATTGAGCTCATATGTTTCCTTTTGATATGAATAAACTTGAATTTACAAAAAGTTAATAACAAGTACATATTTTTCCCCCTTTTTTCGGAAAACGAGCTTTTATCAAAAACCGATTAAATGGGGGAGGGGGTCGATTAACAAAAAACGAGTGTCGAATTTTTACAGGAATAAATGTGAACCACCCTAATGAGGTGACCAAAAAAACTAGCGAATAAAAGCATGCACTCACTTCTCGCGAGATATCTAAAAAAATAAGTAAGAATAATTTTTAATATATATTTGGAAAGGTTATTAAATTCTGCATCAGATGAGCCCTGTTTAAAGTATATTTGGTGAATAGAGACTGATTTGATTAGTGCTTAAGTCCGGGCCAATTTTCAAGATTTAGCTTTAACTCCTAGGGAAATCTAGGAAAATAATGGTAAAAATTTGAAAGTTGAAAAATGAACCTTGGAATCTCTTCTTTAAAATAAGCCCAAGAAGCAAGACAAATATTGCTCGCTTGAGCGACGCTCGATCTTCTGTCCTTTGTCAACGCACGGGAAATAGAGAGAAAATACTACAGTCGCCGCACAGTAAAGCAAAACAAGTTTTTCTGGACAAATCACTTGTTAGCCTATACTCATTCTTCGATTTAGACGGTTTTAAAAAAAAAATTTGAAATTTTGAAAAGATTTGTATGTTTGGATTTTTAATACATAAATTTAGGTAATTTTTATTTGAAACAAAATTGACTCTTTTTAACTTCACAGAAGTAACCATTTTTAATAATTTTCAGGTTCATTAAAAAAGTTCTTATATCTATGTTAAAACAATCTAGAAATAATTTTTAGTGGGGAGCATAATTTAAAAAAAAATAGTTTATCACGTAATAAACTCTTTAATGAACAAAATTTATTTTTCAGGATTAGCCTGTAGTAATGTGTTACATAGATTAATTGAAAATGGATAATTTTTGGCAATCCATATTAAATCATTTTTATTAACAAATAAACAGCTTAGCTAATTTTGAAAGAATACGTTGAATTTTTTTACGGAATCAACTAAAAATGTCTTTGCGATGACTTTTCGCTATGTGATACTTCACAAATTGACAATAACTGTTGACTACTTAAACAATATTCAAAAACAAATTCAGAGTTTAGCTATTTTTCACGAATATGCTCAATTTTTAACTTTTGATTTGTTTGATATATTATTTGTTAATTTTAATTTTTACATTATTTAAACAAATAATAATTATCCTAAATTTGCAAATTGTGGTAGCAAAAAGTCATCTGGAAGACATTGTTAGTTGATTTTATAATAAAAATATAGCGTATTCTTTGAAAAATAGTTTAATCCTGAATTTGTTAATAAAAATTGTTTAAACAATTAGCAAATACTATATATTTTCTATTAACCGTAATAAAACAATCATTGCTCTCAAATTTCTTACCAAAACTCTGGATTTGAGTAAGCTAAACACTGCGAATCCCGAAAAATAACCTTTGTTTATAAATTTGTTTACAAGGTAGTAAAAATTTTTGTTAAATTATTTTCACCCGTTGAAAATTATTTCTTGATAGTTTCAAGGCAGATATAAGACCTTGTTTGATAAGTATGAAATCTTTTTTAAAAAGTACTACTGAGAAGAAAAAAAAGTCCATTTTGTCGTTAAATAACATTTTTCTTACACTTTTTATCAAAAATATAAACACACAAATCTTTATAAGATAAAATAATATTTTATTTTATAAAAGCGTCTTAATCAAATGAACAGTGTAAGTTAAACATAGATTTGTTCACATAAACTTTTTTGCCCCATCGACGTATCTTCAATTTTTTTACAATTAGTTTTCTAGATGTTGATAGGTGTTGAAGTTAAATCTTGAAAATTGACAACAATCATAAAATTCGGTCTTTCTCACTCACCAACCAAGTCTCTATTTACCAAAAACGCTTCAAATATTGCTTATTTCACGCAGAATTTAAAATTCTTCCCAAAAGTTTCTCATAAATTATTTTATCTTATTTTGTTTAGGAGCTATCACACAAGAAGTGAGTCCTTGTTTTTAATCGCTAGTTTTTTAGGTGTCCTCACACTCCTGGAGAGTACTCTGGTGTACTAAATAATAATTAAAGTTGTATGCTTGAGCCTTAATTTTTTTAAATATAATTCTTCATTTTAGTTGAATATTATTCAATTAGTAAACTGCTAACTATTGAAAGTTATTTAAATAATTTAATTTTTAATTATATCAGTAATCTTCTGCCAAACTAAGGGATAATCTATAATTTTAATATACAATGTCAAAAATTAATTTTCAGAAACTATGACATGTTTTCTATAATGAAATAAAAACACTCGTTATGCCTGTACATATTGTGTGCACTTTTCGGTATCGAAGTAGAGCATGTAAAATATTTAAAAGAACTAACCTTCTATTTAGTTCTTTGCACTTGTCATATAGGTATCTTGCATAATTTATTTTGTATCATTGTGTGATAAATGTTTAAGCTTACTGAAATAATTACCCTTACTTTACTTTTTTACTTTCTAAATTGTTAGTTCTTAAACAGGCAATTTGTATTTAGGTAATTTTATGGACATTTTTTCCAGTAGAATATGATTCTGTGGCAAGCCATTTATGGAAAATTCTCAGAAATTAAACCCAGTTTATAATTTGTTTAGCTTCGAAATAATGAACTGATTTTTATTTGAAAGCAGTTTTTTAGTTAAATATTATATCAAGTAAAGGCGACACAAAATAAGTGTTATAGACACATCGAAAATCTTCTTTATTTCTAAGAAATTTTTTCTGAGTGCACTTTTAAAATGTTTCATCACAAAATCTAAGATAAAAAAATAATAATTCTTCACTCTATGAAGTTAAATTAGAATGCAATATAACTTGAATTGTAAAGCTGACGATGGAAGCATTTTCTACTTGGTATGATTATCGTTTAAGTAGAAAAAGTATGTTTGGGTAGACCGATTTTATACTTCTTAATATAGTTACATTTTTTCACCTGAATGAATTAACACTGACCTATTTTTATGTATTATGTGGATTTTAGCATTGCACTCACTTCAATCTGAGGAAAGTAAAAAATGTTTCCGTTTAATATTTATAAAAATTATAAAAAATGTTTAGCATATTGCAAAAGCTTTCAAAACTTCTTTATTTTCGAAATTCAGTACTAGGTATTGGTTTTTGTATAAAATAAGATTTCGTTCTGTAATTTATAAATTAAAAAAAAAATAATTGCAAAAAAGCAAGACTTACTTCGAGACGAATATTCGGTTTTATTTAAAACGCAGTGAAATCTAACCAAAAAGATTTTAGTGAGACTTTACAAGAAGTCTTAAATTAAGCCTGATTTGTCCTGAATTTGAAATGACCAATAGCCATTGCTCAAAAACAGAGCTTTTATTGATTCAATAGGATTTTTCTCAGTAATATGCATTTTCATTTTAAGATGAAACCTGAGAAGTAAAATCATATCACCTGCAAGTGAGAAATGACAACAATTGACAGTTTTCATAGAAACTCAACAATAACATACTGCACGAAGAATAAATCCAACTTTTTCTGTGAAATGTTTCTTAAAACTAAATATAAATTATAAATAAATTGTAAATGAATTGTAAATTTTCCTCGAAAAGAATTGGAAATGTCAATCGAATGTGAATTTAGAATTAATTAATGGTGACGCAAGTGCATAACACAAGAATGATGAATTGCGATTTTTGTATAAAAATTCATTTTCACCTAAAGAATTATTTTCTTTTTTAGATCCAAGAACGAAAGATTGGTTTCTCATGAGAACACCATGGCCAGGACTGTTATTAATAGGACTTTACCTACATTTTGTATACAGCCTCGGTCCCAGACTTATGGGAAATAGACAACCATTCAAACTTGACAGGATAATGCAAATATACAATATTGTGCAAGTTGTTCTTAGTTCGGTTCTTCTATACAGAGTAGGTCGAAAAAAGAATTTATTATATCATAATATAAAATTATTTTATTTTTATAAATACTAAAAACAGTTTCTTGTGACTAGTAAAAACTTACAAAATAATTATATATATACATATTTTTAATTATTTATAGATACATGTATAGTTTTCATTATTATATACATATGTAAATATTTTTAAACATATTTCTTGTTTTTCAGGCACTCGTTTTGGCTTGGCTCTGGGATTACAGTTTTGCTTGTGAACCTGTAGACTTTTCTAATAGTACTAAAGCTATAGAGGTAATTAGGTTTATTTTTCCCAAGATAATTTAATTCCAAAGAAAATATGTTTCAATTTGGTTATAAATGCTGAACATTAAACAATCCGACATTGATCGAAATAATACTTTTTTTTTAAGTTTACCAATATAACAAGAAACAGTATAATAAGTAAATATGAGTACAGATAGCAATTTTTGTGGAATTCAAATAAAATTTTTAAACTTGAATACATTTTTTGTAATTTATCTGAAATAATCTTAGCTTATTCTTCACAGATAGCTAGAACAGTATGGTTGTATTTTATAGTAAAAATCATTGATCTCCTAGACACAGTTTTCTTTGTACTGCGAAAAAAGTACAATCAAATTTCCTTTCTACATGTATATCATCATGCTGGTATGGTTTGTGGTGCATGGGGAGCAGTCAAATACCTTCCAGGCGGTCACGTCACATTTTTAGGTAAGTCACTAATTTTTAATTTTTAAATCTAATAAAATTCACTTCAGTTCAATAATTTACTGATCTTAAATAGGAATTTGAGAGTTAGATATTTTTTGAATGAAATATTTAAAAATTGTGTAGTTAACATTCAGTCTAGGTTAATTAATGAATTGTAAGGTCATGTGCTAATTGAAGGTCAATTGTTTCCTTTGTACGGTTTAACATCTTAGTAACAATTTCTAAATGATATTGATCATCCTGTATTTTATTTCTAAATAATGAAAAACAAATGGAACATATGTTTAACAATATTTTCCCTTTATCTCAGAAACGCTAAATTTCAAGATTAATGACATTCTGTTTGATTTATGAACAAGTTAGATTTGAACTATGTTCCCAAACGTCAGAATTTGCTTTAGCCTGTAAAACAAGGCTCGTGACGCAAATCTGATTGTCGTTATTATTCCAATTCCTTTTGTCTTTAACTTCAGGTAACACGGAGTACAACGCTTTAAGTTGATAGGAATGACATTTTTCTTGGAAATATATTCCCACGATTTGCGTGCTTATCCTTGAGACTGATATCTAGTATCATTATGTCGAACTTGATTAGGTTTACAAGTGTAAGAATTATGCATTTTCAAGCCCAAGTTAAAAAAATTCTTAAAAAATGAGCAAGAACTAGAGAATCTTTTAGATTTTAATGGATAATTAATTAACGTTGATAACAGCACCATCTTACTCGTACTATTGGGAAGCACGAAATAATTAGAGGTGATATTTTACAGTGAGAAAAAACAGCGGGTATCAATTAATTTCTGTCGATATTATCAAGCTATGATCAGAGGTTTATTGTTTGCTGTATGTTTTTCCTTTTATTTTCTACTGAAGTCGCAAGGTGCGTCTCAATAGTTTCAAGCTAGTGGCGCTGTTGTCGCTACTCGTCATTCATGTTCCAATTTCGATAATCGACACTCATTTTTCTTTATGCGTTCTCAACAATTCCATATTCCTCTTTCCGGCATTTTTATCTATTTTAATTAGATTTTGTTACACTTTACATAATTTCAGTTCTTATTTGAACAATAATTATATCTTCTTGTATCCCGTCTTGTGATATATCTAATTTTTTATTCAAATTCCTATGCAATTTTGATTAAATAAAAAAAATATATGATTAGACAAGGCTGTATTAATTAGATGCTAAATACATTTTTAAAATTATTTGATTGAATAATTTTTGTTTAGATTGGTCTTTCATGTTTGAAGCGCTGCAATATTTTATTTTTACATACTGCTTCTTGCTTGAAATTGTATGGTTTCGCAGGTATTGAAAATAAAAAAAATTAAGCTCTATTTTAATTCAATGATTTGTTTAAAAGTAACATTAAGAAATGTCGCTTAGTACTGTAATACAATCTATTGTGTTGCAATTTATTTCAAGTAACGTGGTAGCAAATCACCGCCAAATATAAAAAAAGAACTACTGCACAGAAAAAATTAGCTTTTCCATTTTGCTTCAGCTCATTTTGTTGCAAAATTATTAGAGACTTTAACAAGATTCGCTTTCATTATCACAGTCATGATCGATGTCAAATCTAAGATAAGAATATGTTTCTGTGAGTAAATCCTTATCTGGAAAAATTATGCATTTAGAACCTTTTTTAGATTGTTGACGCAATTTCCAATCAATTTCAATTACGTGAATTTTCTATTTGACTAAGCATACATTGAAAAACAAGTTTAGGCATAATTAAATATTAATGTCTTAGGAACTCTGAGATTTAAATCTAAAAATAAAACATTTTCCTGCGTCTATTTCTGTAGCCTCATTTATCCAACCATTTGTCAACAAATTTTAACGAAAAGTCTGACGCATTGTATTTCTTACTGAACAAAAAAAAATGTGTACTAGAAGTTCACGTCACATAGGTAATTCAAACATATGAAAATCCTTAAACTGAGTTTACAGTTGGCTGTTTCAAACAAGAAAATTATTTTACGAAAATATATTTTAGTTTTATTCGTTTTATTTTTCATTATTTTTCTGTCTAGATTGCACATTTTTTCTCGTGGAGAATATGTTTTCATAGATCAAACAATCAAAATGTTGCCCTCACATTCTATCATATAGAATCAGTTGATCTTATGAGCAGCCTATAAGATAGGTTTTTATCAATTTCAAATTTTTTAAAACTAATATGAAATAAAATATCAGATGAGTTTGGTGAAACTTGACACTCTTTCTATTCTCACGGCTGAAACAAAATTTACTATTAGGTTGAGTAAAATTCAAAAATTATAACAGTTAATTTTATAAAATAAGAAATAAATTTATTTCTGAAATTGAGCCTCTGGATAGTATAAGGGCATATAAAATTTAGCTGACCGTTCTGGCTGGCCCTGATACCTTCAAAATATTTTTTTTATGAATAAAATTTTCGAAAATGCACTCTTATAGAAAGTTTTGTGAAGCATATTTTTGTCTTCTTCAGTAAATTTGTGCGTTTTGCTGTTTTAATAATAAACAAGAAAAATTGTATTTTTGTCTAAAAAAAAGATTTGTGAAGAATTTTGACTGCATCTCGTTTCGAAACCAAAATTTGATAATATTTTAATGTCAAATTTGGAATAGTTGTCAACTAAACTATTCTGAGCATTTCAAAATTTCAAAAATGAAAAATCTTTCTTATGAAAAAAAATTAATAATTTATTCGTCAAGCATAATCAAACAGGGTTAGAACATTTTTAATCCACTGTCAACCAAATTAATCAATTCAATTTTTAAGCAAAGAGGTGAATCTTAAAAAACAAATTTTTAACTAAGTAGTTTAACCTTCAACCAAGTAATTAAATTTTCAGACAAAAATGTTAAATTTTAACAAATCAGTTGAATTTTCTACTGAACTAATAAAATTTCAAGCTAAAAACATAATTTTTTTACAAAACAGTTAAACTGTCAACACAAAAATATATATTTTCAACCAAATAGGTAAATTTTTCACCAAATTTTTTAATTTTCAACCCAAATTGACAATTTGTTTGAAAAAATTGTATTTTCAATTCGAAAATATAAATTTTCAACAAAAAAGATAATTTACAACTACTAAAATAGCTATATCATCAACCAAAAAGATAAAATTGTTACAAATGGTTATTTTTCTACAACGAAATTCATTTTGAACTAATCAGTTAAATTTTCAATTGTATAGTTGAATTTTATATAAAACTGGTGCAATTTCAAGCTGAAAATATAAATGTTGTACAAATTCAGGGGCCGCGGAAGGTATTTTCAAGCAAGGGGGCTCAACTGCTCACGGTATCAGAGAAATCATGCATCATTGATGA
>JAUELO010000135.1:1956505-1968253 GCA_032357855.1 Amphibolips quercusostensackenii
AACACTTACAGTAACATCAGCAATCTCAGATAGCTTTCCAATTTTTACAAAGCATGGAAATCGATCCAATGGGCAGAATGTGGGTCCTTGACACTGGCAGAATTGATACCTTGACTGAAAAACCAAAAAATCTCTACCCACCAGGACTCGTTATTTTTGACCTTGAAACTGGAGGGACTGTGCTCAGAAACTACATTTCAAACAAGGAATTGACTGTGTACCAGGTTAAAGGAAATTTGGAGATTAATAATATTGATGGCATTGCTATGTCTTCATCTAAGAGATATGACAGGATGGATAATTACACTCCACTTGCTTCTTTTAAACTCTACTCCATAACAACTGCTGTTTTGAAAACTAGACTCAGACTGATGGAAAGATAATAACATCTACTGGTACTTTGTTTTTTGGCTTGCTTTCTAATAATTCCGTGGCTTATTGGAATACACCTAAAATTTTTAGATAATCCCGTGGACAAGATTCGGATTCAAAAGTGGATAAAAATACCTTGTCGAGAGATGATAACCTTTTGCAGTGGCCTGACTCTTTTGCTATCGATGAAGAGAGATGTTTGTGGTGAACAACCAACGCGCTGATTACGAATTTGATAGCGCAAATTGGCGACTAGGCCATCTTCATGGTGAAACAATGAAAAAAACATAAGAGTCATAGTTGCGTTTATCTAAGCTAATTTGCAAAATTTCGCAAAAGGTTTCAACAAAAGTTGTAGCTCCCATTATGGTACATATTTTTTGTTTGAAATATTTTTTTCTGCGAGTGATAGTTTCCAAAAAAATGAATGATATATCGATTTTCATATAAAAAAAACATGGAAAACAATTTTTCAGACAAAAATTTTAGATCTCATTGAGATAAAAATTTCATTTTTAAAGCATTTTTTCCTACGAGTGTCAGTTTGCGAGACAATTAGTGATACATCTAACGATCAACTATTTCGGTTCTGTGCATTACCGTGGCAACAGACCCTAAGTGGCGACAAGAGTAATTAGGCACCTCTGTGACTAATTACAGAAATAATGTTGGTCAAATCCCTACCATTTCCCCCTACCCATTTCCAGCTTCTCGTGGGGAACGGAAAGGCACCCTTGTTACTGGCTACAGAAATAATGTTGGTCAAAGCCCCTACCCCTTTCCCAGGTCCCGTGGGGGGCGGAAAGGCACCCCTGTGACTGGTCACAGAAATAATGTTGGTCAAACCCCTACCCCTTTTCCAGGTCCCATGCAAAAAGCCATGATTTTTATGGTTTTTTATAGTTTTACGATAAAAATCGCCTGGTCGACAATTTTAACTATCATATTCGTAATCAGTGCGTCAAAATACATAAGTATACGAAGTTTGAATAAAATCGGAGAATTCAGCTATTCGGAACTTTATCCCAAATTAATCATTATTTTTTAAATATCACCCCCATAAGTCTGTTTTACGATTTTGGAAAAAAACCCATAAGTGGAAGTATGAGTTTTGCGAGTTTTTGGCGTTAATTCTGAGTTTTTTGTGATTTTTTTTTAAGGCAAATTGTTTCTAATACGTAAAATACTTCTATTGTTAATAATATTCTCTTACAATAATGCTAGAAAATTGCAGTTTTTTCAAATACTTTCCACTTTTTGACCAATTTTCAATTAGAGTGCGGTGAATAATTATTTTGTGTTAACGAAATCAATTATTTAAACAATTTATTATTATTGATAATTTTCAATTTGAATAATGCTAGCAAGTAGCGATTTTCTCTGAAATTTCAAACTATTTGTCTAATTTTCACTTAGAGTGAAATATTAATTCATTTTATTTATTAAAAATAATTATTTAAACAAATTATTATTTAAAAATATCTTCTTCCTTACTAATGCTAGATAGTTGCGGTTTTTTCTGAAATTATTCACTTTTTACCTACTTCTTATTTGTAAAATTATTAAATAAAGCAAGTTAACAAACATAGTTGTTTAAACAATTTATTATTGTTGATGACTATCTTCTCTTGTGCTAAGAAGTTGCGGTTTTTTCTAAACTCTTACACTTTTTGTACGCTTTTCACTTAGTAAAGTAATAACTTATGCAGGTTAACAAACATACTTATTTGAACAATTCATTACTGTTTATAACTATCTTCTTTCAAGGTGAATCTAGAAAGTTGCTTTTTTTCTCAAATCTTTAGTCTTGATTTGACTTTTCAGTATATTGTATACATATATTGTATATATTATAGTATATTGTTATATTTTTTTAGTCGAATTATTTTTAACCTTTTCCCCATGTTTGAAAACAATTAATTTGAACAAAAAAGCTATCTTTGGCAAAAGACAAAAACAAAGAATGGAATAATTAGGAGTAGGTGGGATGACTAAGTCTGTAAATGACTTGTAAAAGTTTTGTTTTGAATTACAACAAGAAGTTTATTGCAAAGCGTACAAAAATCTGAAATGTCACATATTTTTATATCAGCCCCCCCCCCTCCTACCCTAGAGAAAACACGTCTCGTCGATGATAATGAACATAATATGTAATAATGAATGCATACATACAACATAATATGTAGATTATCATCAAAATTTTATTTTACGATTTGCAATAATCTTCTTGCTGTAATTCAAAACAAAGCTTTTACAACTCATTTACAGACCTAGCCCTCCCACCAACTCTTAATTATTCCACTCTTTGCCTTTGTTTCTTGCGTAAGATAGCCTTTTTGTTTAAATTGATTATTTTTAACATTGGGAAGAGAGCAAAAATAAGTCTCTCAAAATAATACAATACTATTTAAAAAATAATTGTTGTTGAATTTTACTTATTATTTGCTTACAGCTAAAAATTGAAAGCAAAACTAAAGATTTTAGAAAAAATAACTTTCTAGCATTATTCTAAGAGAATATAGTTATAAACAATAACTAATTGTTTAAATAAGCATGGTTTTCAACTTGAATTATATATTACCTCACTAAGTGAAAAGTGGTTACGAAATGTAAGAGTTTCAATGCATTTTTGGACCACCCTAGTGTGCACAAAATGCACTTACTTGGTTTTGAATCTTATAATATTTTTATAAAAAACACTAATACGTACATGAAATATTACTGTGCACAAGCATTATTTACGATAAATGACACATGATAACGTGCCTAACTCAATTTTGAAAAAATGTCGTTTACTGCTTTTTGACTGTCACGCAGCCGTGTATAGTCAACTATAATATTATTGTGGAATGTGACTTTATCAACACACGTTTACGTAATGCAATACTCAGGTACTTTTGCTACGTACAAAACCGCGTGTAGCTCTAGGCCATTTTCTAGTTAAGTGCAGCTATACACATCCCCATAAATTCTGTTAGCACCTAGTATTCTGAAAGTGCAGCTAATTGCACCGCACTTTTAATGCCGTGTAACTGTACTTAAAAGTTTTAAACTTACTTTGAAAGCTTGTAAACTTAGAAACTTGATCGTAATAAGGGCCCGTATAACTATATAGGGAACATCAAAATTTTCGAATTATTTGATATACAATAGAGTAGAAAAAAAATTTCAGATCAACATAGAACATTTCATTTTCTATTCATATGAATTACAATAATTGTAAAAATCATTATTTGCATGATGTGTTTAATAAACACAATGTCTTAATTATCCTATTAACACTTATTTTTGTCACATTTTTACATAATAAGTAAATTCTATAAGTTAATTTTAATAAAACATCAAATTTTGATGTTTATTAGTTGAGATTATATGTTTATAAATTAGTTTAATGTTGTAAAACATTATATTAAAAATGACATATTAGTTTTAATTAATCGAAAGTCATTTTTTAATTGAAAAATAAGGAAAATATCGATTAGTTTTCATTTTTCAACTAACTTCACTTGTTCAAAATAACTTTTGTGTTACCGGATAATAAGTATATGGAATAACATTTTTATTATTTTAAAGAATTAGCCTGAATTAATTTATAACGCAAGTTTTTCACAAATAAGAACTACATGGTTTTTATTAATATTTTTGATAAACTCACTTCCAAAATATACTTCTTCTGATAATAAATTCGTGTGCCGGATGATACAGAATTGTTGCAAGGTCTTTTGCGGACCCATGAGGTTGTCCTTCCTTTGTCAAGTAGAAAAACAAGAATGAAAAATTGTTTAAAAATTAAAAATTGCAAATTTACATTACATTTATTTGTAAGACAAGTATATACATAAATAAGAAACTTTGAAAAGAGGTCCTGAATTTAAAATTGTTGATAACTTCTAAAATTTTTTTTTTATCTAAATTTGTTTGGTATTACTGTTAAGTACCGTAAGCACTATCAAATAACTAAAAATGATTATAAACAGAAGTTTGCAAAATGTAAGTTGCAGATCTTAGACTGATTTCAGCCCGGAAAAGTTTTCACCTTAAAGAGTAGTTAAGAATACTTGATTATGTTGTAGAGGAGGAATGGTCAGTAAATTTGAACTGTAGTTAATTTTATATAGGTACGCGTAAGAAATAAATTTTGTGTTCAAATGCCATCGAGTTTTATAGCCCAACTAGCAATAAGTCCTTACCGTCGGAAAACAAATAACTAAACTTTAAAATGAGTATTTGTCTGGAATTCTTTATATGTTTTATCTCTCTATATATGTATATACATATATGAATAGAACCAGAAGAAAGACCCGCAAAACAGAAGCTCTTTAGCTACTGGGGCTGTATTGTTGTCCCCTGGGTGAACAATCAGCTTAGAATGATTGATGAAAATTACCTTTGATGAGGTTGCTATTTGCTAAAGGTCTACTAGTTTTGTTTTAAAAAGCGCATGTGTTAATTAAAAGTATACAGATATAAAAAAGTTTACACTTTAATTATATCGTTTTCCGTTAAAAGATGTTAATATAGAAAAAACTGCTAGCAAAACAAAAAAATTAAAGTAGCAGAAATTGCGTCGACCAAAGATCTCTGCAATGTGGTTGGTAATATAATTTTCTTCGAGAAGTCGAGAGCAGCTGCCACATAGCTCAAGTGATTCGATTTCTGCCTTTTCTTACATTTTATGCCATATCATTTCTTTTGATTCTTGATTATGTCCCACGGATGCGCTACGAATTTTAAACGAACATTTTCCTATATCTTATTGGACAGACAAATGCGGCTCTCAAGACAATTCTTTATTCCGACAAATTACATATTGGGAGATATGCTAAAAATATGTTAAAAATGTGTAGATTTGATTTTGATATTTGCAATTATTAGTATTATTTCGAGTTTAAGATTATTTTGAAGAAACAAATCAATTTCTCTTTCCATTACATTCTGTTATTTCCGTTTATATCACATTTTACTCTATCAGGAAAATTATTCATGCGTAATTCATTAAGATTCTTTTTTTTTCATTCAATCGGATTACATAGGTATTTCAGCTTGTAGTATTATTAAAGTTAAGATTGATATGATATAATGTTAAGAAGTTAAATATTAATCTTGGCGCCTGTTTAAAAAAAGGCTCTATTTCAAAATTTTATTATTATAAATATACATAAATACTTTCATTATTCTTGCAAATAAATTTTTATTAATTTCTAAATGATTTAAAAAAAAATCGATTCTTTCACCTGCATTAAAACGCATGTATTAGAAATCATTTAAAGTGAATACGATATTGCATGGAAAACGATTCTATGATTATATTTCAATAATATGAAATATATAGAGTTTCCTCATTATTTTAAGTGGCCTTATAAACTTTTTTAGTTTTTAGTTTAAATGATTGGCTTCCAAGTATAGTAATTCTTCGAAAGTATTACATTTTTTAACTTTTTTCTTTAATATCTATTACGACCTCATTTTAAAATTTAGGTAAAACAGATAAGGTATAATTATTTGCTAAGTTATTTAATATTACAATAAATAAAATATCATGAATGATCACAACAACAAAATTTCATTGTAGCGAAGATTATTCTAAAAATGTTAGAAACTAGTACCTCATAATATTATAACGAACATTTTGTATTTTTAGCACTTTTAATTTATTCCATAAAAAATAGCAAAAAATTTTCAAGGTTTTGAATGCAAAACTTTTGAATAAGTTACAAATTTGTATTTCAAGAATATTTTCTTGCAACTTTTTTTGAATACCCAATAGGGCTATTACACGTTACAGACATTAGATAACCTGAAAGATCAGGAATAGTCAGCCAATTTTAAATCTGCCCTGGAGAACTCTACATTTAAAAATTTTGACGAGTTACTGGAATTTTATTGACTTTATGCATACATTGTATTGTTTATTTCTATACTTCGATCATTTGCATTAGAAAGGTAAAATCAAAAGTTATTAATTTTAGATCTTGAATTAGATGTAAAATATTAATACATTTTTAAAAGATTTTTATTCAAATGCATAGTAAGTTTTTATTTTCAAAAGTCTTAAACTTTTTCATATTAAAATACTTTAACTCAACGGAATGTTTCCAGACTGTAAAGTCATTTCGAATAAACATAATTTTAAATATTTGAACTCTATTAAATCTAAAAATCGAGCTAACAATTGACTTATATTGATATTTAACAATATAATAGATATTTTGACAAATATTAATAATTCTATGAAAAAATATTTTTCTTTCTTCTTAGGACACACAAAAAAAATTTATTTTATGAAAGAGTATCTTGTTTTAAGACAAAATTGGTCTTAAATATAGCCTCTACCTAAATCTCATAATACCTCATTAGATTAATTCTTTTGAAAATGTATATCAAAACTGTTTTTAAATTTTAATTATTTATAAATTTAAATTGAATATATAAAATTATCAAACATACCCTATAAAAGATAATACAAATAAATATATTTTTATCTTAAAATACTAAACCCTAATTATTAAATCACGGTTTGACCACTCTTGAAATCTTTTGAAAACTTTTGCATCTTTAAAATTACTTGAAATCTTCTGAAAGCTCACTAAATCCTATACATTTTTCTAAAACCCTATAAAATTACTTAAAATAATTTCAAATATTTTAAACACCTTCAAATTTTTCGTACTCCGTTACAATTAATCAAAGATTTTTGAAAAGCCTGTAGGTTACTATAAATTTTGTTGAAATCCCTTAAAATCATTTGAAATACCTCATAATTTTTTTAAGCTGTTGAAACTACTTGAAATCCTTTGTTACATTGAAATCTTTTTAAATATTTTTCAATTCCTAACAATTATCTGAAATTACTAAGAATGTTCAGAAATCACTTGAAATCCTGCAAAACCTTTCGAAATCTGTTTAAGAAACTTTAATTCTTGTGCAATCTCTTAAAATATTTGGAAGAACTTCGACAATCCTTAAAATTTTTTAAAATAGTTTAGTGTCTAGAAATTTCTTGAAATTCCTTAAAATTATTTTAAAAGCCTTATAATTTTTTTAACGTATTGAAACTACTTAAAAACCTTTGTTCCATTGAAATTTTTTCAAATATTTTTCAATCATTAGAAATCCTCTAAAATTCCTTAAAATTTTTAGAAATCACTTAAAATTTAGTGAAACCCTCGACATCTTTAAAAATAAATTGAAAACTTGTATATTCCCTTAAAATATTTGAAAGTACTTTGACTTTCCTCAAAATCTTTCAAAATAGTTTGGGGTCTTTAGAAATATTTGAAATCTGTTTTGTAACTACTTGGCTTTAGGAGTTTTGTAATATATATACCATGGAATATTTTAAAAACAATTGATAAATTTTGCAAAATTATTTAAATCTCTCTAAATTCCCTAAAGTCTTCTAAAATTGGTTGAAATCTATAAAAATCCTGGAAAATCCCTCGAAATCCTTACATTGGCTATGAAGTCTCAAAATTTTCTTTGAAATCCCATAAAGAATTATTGAATCACTTGAAATCTTTAGAAAATCTGTGAAATTCCTTGAAATACTCTGAAGTTACTTGCAATTTCTTTAAAAGTGATGTAAAATCTCTTTAAATATTTTGAAATACTTTGTAAGTCCCTAATGTCTTTTGAAAAACTTTTTGATTCCTAAAAATTCTCTGAAATCCATTAAAACTTGTAAAAGTTTTGTGATATGACCTAACATATTTTGAAGCTAATTGAAAACGCTTGAAATCTTTTTAAATCTCTCTGAATCCCTTCAAATCTTTTTAAGCTGGTTGAAACAAAGATAAAAAATTAAATTAGCAATAATATAAAATAAAATGATATAAAATGAATTAGTAATAATTTTTTCAGATAGGACACAGAAACTGTTTATGAAATTGTTTAAGCCTATTTTTCAAATTCATAGGAATCAACTAAAATCGACGAATCGATCTTCACCCACAGATTGAGAACCAACTAGCTGTGCGAAAGGTCGTATTTGAATTGACAACCCTTATGGGTGTGATCTATCAAGGATAATATGACATGTTCATTCATGACCTAATTTAGTGAAATTGTAATTAGTGTCGTTTTTGGACCAAATATAAGAATCCTTACTAGTCTCACCCTCATTAATATAAATATGTTACTAAAACATCTACGATACAAAAAATTCCGCCAATTAAAAAGTTATAACTACAATCAGCATAGTTTGTGAAATCTAAGTTTTTCAAGTAATCATAAATGATATATACATTTTCTTAATTAAATCGAAAAAATTACAGAAACTTTGAGAATGCATCAAGAAGAAAAACATTTTATCTTGGCGAGATCTTATCTCTTTTTTTTCAATTATAATAATTTCGCCAAGATATACTTTTGTGCCTTTTTAATACATTTTTGAAGTTTCTGTAACTTTGCAATGTAATTTCAAAAATCCAAATATTTTTCTAGATTTGGTTGTCAAACCTTAATTTTACAAACTACGTTGATTGCACTGAGTACTTTTTCTTAGAGGATTTATTTGCATCGTAGACGTTTTTTTTGTGAGATTTCACTTTTTTCTTAACTAAAATCTTTCTAAAGAAATACTTTTCTTCAAATTTCTATATCAATCGGCTAAATATTGTAGGCTGTAAGTGTGACTGATTACTGAAAAATCGTTTTTTCTGGATTAAAAGTACTGAATTTATAAAAATAATAAATAGATTGAAATTTATTAAAAAATAGATGAGAAATTCCATTCTACACAGTTAATATTATTTTATACTAGCAATTGTGACTTGCGCGCTGCAATAAGTTTGTTTTTAGCAGTCAAATTCTCGATATAAATATTTCAGGGTGGCCTCCAAAAATTGAAACAGTTTTCTGGTCATTTGTTTTAATTACCAACCAATTTTTCACGTCATAACATATTAAGAGAATTTCAACTTTTATAACTGAAAAAATGTTCATTTTAAATATTAAATACTAAACTACAAAACAAAACATTGGAAGCATTAGAACTCTTCTAAATTTGACGTTTTGAAAATTAAACTAAAACATAACTTTTAATTCGTCAGTTAATACATCAAACAATTTTATCAGACTTTTTTCGATACTAGAGTTTTTTTTATCAAGTTTATTAAGCGTCGCATCTACATCCAGGCCATTAGCGACGAACGATAAGTCCTATTTGTTTGACAACATATTACTTTGGTTGAGAAAGATAAAAATAAAATTGCTAACTATACTATCGAGAGAAGATAAATTAGGACATTTGAAGTATAATATTTTACTTTTAGGTTCAATACCTGTTTGATTAATTATATTTGAGAGAAGAAGCTTTTTTCTTTGAGATACTTAATTGTTTTTTCGACTTGTGTAGGTTGTCCAAAAATTTCTTGCAGTGAGTTAGGTAGTTTTAATCTATTTTTAATTTCACTGAACTTAGTGCACTTAATAATAAGGTGCTTAGTACTGATTAGAACGTTGACCTGATCACACTTTGGGGGTTCCGTTTTCTCGATGAGACACTTGTGAGTGATCTTGGTGTGACCAATTCGAAGTCTGGTAAGGGCAGCTTTTGAGGGTTTTCTATGTAGGGTAGTTCGGGTTCGTTTCAGAGTTGGGGAAATCGTTCTTTTGTGTATTTTCAGGAGGTATGTTACAATAGTGTACAATTTCTTGTTCAATGAAGTTTTTTGCGTCCATTGAGCGTAGTTTTGAATTTTCTTCTTCAATCGTTAATAATGTAGCGAATTCGTCTAGTAAGTCTGCTTGTTCATTTCCTCCAATGTTTTGGTGGGAAGGGATCCAGACTGCTGTGATTTTCTTGTCAGATTATAGGCATTTATTTTTAGGTCTTTTGAATAACTTGAATCCTGCTGTCGTATAAATTCCGTTTTTGAATAGCTAGAAGGCTACTCAGAGAGTTACTGAAGATTACGAAATTCTTATAAATTGATTTTTTGCATAGTTCGCATGCTTTTATTAGCTTCTGATTCAGTTTTTGATCCGCCGATAAAGCTTTGTGTGGCGCTGCTGTATTTTTCTTCTATTTCCTTGTAGAGCTGATTCGATCGATTTTCCGGGATTTCATTTTTCTTGATGTTAGTCAGGTTGAGGTCAACTTTTGGAATTTCTAGAGTCCATGGTGGATCTGGGTTTATTTAGTTGGTCTGGACGGGTGGTAAATGATTTAGAGTTTCTGATTGATATTCTTCTATCAAATTTCTTACTGATTTTAGGGATCTGGGTTGTTGATCAGGGCTGAAATTTATTTGGATGGGATAAAGAAGATCATGAAATGGGTTATCTGGGTATGATGATACTGTAACAGCGTGTTTTAGTCAGAGCTCCATACTTCGATAGCTTAAGGTTGGGTCGTCAATTTCGTTTTGTATGCTTTGTTTAGGGCTGGTATGGAAAGCTCCACTGCAGATTGTTTATTCCTAAGTTATGAATAGGGTTGAGTAAAGCAAGAGTTCCTGGTTTAGCTAAATTGTAAATAATTGATCCGCAATCTAATTTTACTCTTTTGATCGCTTTGTAGGTGAGAAGTAGTACACTTTGTCTACTTTGTTTTGCGCCCCAATTTCTGTAAGAAAGAACTTTTAGGGTGGAGATTCGTTTTTTGCATTCTTCTTTTAGTATATAAATATGTGATTTTAAAGTTAGTTTTTGATCAAAGATGAAGCCTAGTAATTTCATTTGGATCACTTGTTTAATGACTTGATGTTTAAGTTGCAGTCTTGGTATTGTTTTGGGTATTTTTTTACGTGCAAATATTATATATTCTGTTTTAGATTGCGAAAGCTTATATCTATTTTCAAGGGACCAATTCCACAATTTATTCAGGGTCTTCTGAAGATAAGTTCTTCCCTTTGCAAAAGATGGTCAAGTCGTTTTTGAAAAAGGCGTAAGGATTTTATTAGCTCCAGGACTTCTACCTTTTGATTCTTTCAATGCGGATTTTAATTTGTCAATAGTTAGATCTTTAGTGCTGTCTGGATTATTATCGTTTTCGTTTTTAATATATTTTCTTCGTGTAGGTTTCGATTCTTCTGCGTCCTTGAATCTCTTGAAATTTGAGTAAAAATTCTCGCTGCTTGAATTTCTCGCAAAATTTTTCCTATGAGATTTGCCATCTCTATTGATCTGTAGTAATTTCTCCGTCAGGCTTTTTTAGACCAGTCAATCTTGAAGTTGTTTTTGCACCTAAGATTTTTTTAACTTTGTTCCAGATTATATTTGTTCAGGCATCGTTATTTAGGGATGATAAATATTCTTTCCATGATTCTCTAATATTCTCTAAATAAGTACGGCGAGCGGTTGCTCTCATTTTTTTAAATTTGATTCTAGTCTCCAGGCTCTTTTGTTTTTTTAAGTCTATTGAATGCTTGGTTC
>JAUELO010000135.1:2008871-2019243 GCA_032357855.1 Amphibolips quercusostensackenii
GGAGAATTTAGAGTCGATTGCATACAAAAATGGTATTTATTTTTTCACAACCTGCATATCAACTCATGTATTAATTTTCATTAATCCAACTAACACACCTCTTTTGTCTGTACACTGTAAAAATTTAGTTTAAATTATTTTCATCCACTTATCTGTTTATAACAAATTTAATAAATGTTATAACTTCTGCAGTTCTACTTTAAAAAATTTCTAAATAGTTATGTTATTGATTTTAGATATTTTTAAATGATTCTAAATATTTTATAACGAACAGTTTTCTTCACAAGTCAAAAATTTTTGTTAATGCCATTTCTTCATGAAATCAAAAAGTAATAAAAACGTTTTTTGAAAAGTCGAATGTAAACGATGTATGCAGAATTTTATTAATTTTCATTTATAACACAATTTCAAATATGATGAAAATAATTGTGGTTTGAAAATTAATTTGTCCACAGACACTTTTATTTGTCCTACTGAGTCGCGCTGATCCATAGAACACTTAACGTTTGAATTTGTTTCTCCTAACATTTGCAGGGCTTGTAGACCACACTTATACCTACCTCTAACGAAAAAATAGAAAAATGGCATCGTTTAGGAAACGCGATTTTCATTCTTATTTTTACCAAAATTTCAGAAGAAAATTTTTAAAAATTTGTTTGGCTTCAAATGTATCTTAAAAAAAGTAAATTCAGACGTCAAAAAGTAAAATCGTTTAATCAGAACAAAAGATAAGTCGTTAAAAAAAAAGTTCTCTATAAACTCAAAGTTCCATAACTCCACCATTTTTTCAAATTTTCGAAAAATATTTGGTGAGATTTTTTTTCATCAAAAAGTTATCATGTATCCTGAATTGCAGCCTAATCCCATTCAAACACGAAAATTCCCGTGATCAGTTGACGTGGACTCCACTATATTCGAAAGTATAAGGCAATTGGTAAACTTGTAATAATAATTACATGATTAAAATTTTACATATGAAAATTAGATGAAATTATAATACGGTTTTTCAGAGTATATCGAGCGGCAATCAACTCTCTGTAATTTCACAATCGGTTATTCAACCACCTTTTTCAAATTTCTTCTGCCACCACAATTTAAAAAAGAAATGACGATACCTCTGTACCAAAAGAATCTCTCTTGGAGTGTATGTCTGCAACTTTAAACTAAACCAGCTACTTTGATTATTGAGTTGGCCCCTCGTTTTTATTACACGAACGCGGCGAAAAGCAGACAGGTTTAATAGTTATCACTCTCTGGTTTATTACATTATTTAAAATTATTATGAATTTCTTTGTATTTCTTTAAATTCTTCTGAATTCCTTAAACTTTCTTAAAAATCTACTGAATCGCGAGCTGAACTCTCTAAATACCCGAATTCCCAGAAATACCCGAATTCCTTGAATTAACAGAATCCTCCGAATAAGTTCTTTGCATGATTTACAAGATATTTAAACTATTTTAGAATTTAATAAAACACTAGAGACTCCACCAAAATCCTTTTATTAATAGTCAAAATGATTATCTATTTTTATATTTTAAGTAAAAAATAATGAATTTTTTGTTTGCAGCGACCGAAAATTCTGCAAATTTCCCTAATTGCCTAAATTCACTTAATTCTCTGAATTTACGGAATTCTGCGAATTTCCAGAATTTCTTGAATACCATGGATTCCATGAATTTTCTAAGTTCCCCGAATATCCAAATCCCCATGATTCTTTGAATTCCTTAAATTCCCTAAATTTTTCTATTTCCACAAATTCCATGAATTCCATGTATTCTTTGAATTTCATAAATTCTACGAATTCCCTTAGTTCCCCATACTCTTGAAATTTTATCAATTCTATGAATTCTACGAATTTCTTGACTTCCATACATTTTTTTAATTCTGAGAATTTTAAGAATTCTTTGAATTCCCGAAATATTCGCATACCCAAACTTCCTGAATTCCCTGAATACTCAAATTTCTAGAATTTCTTGAATTCTCTTATTTACTTGAATTCCTGTAAATCTGTGAATTCTGCAACTTCCCTGACTTCCCTAAAAACCGTAAATACTCTGAATTCTTTTAGCTACATTTACTCCCCACATTCTCTGAATTCCTTGCATTCCTCCAATTCTATTAATTCTGAGAGTTCCCTTACATCCCAGAGTTCTGTTAATTCCTTGAATTCTTATAATTCTGACAATTCCGCTAATTCCTTGAATTCTGATCATGTCCTGAATTCCTTGAATTCTACCTTTATTAGTTTCTTAAACACTTTAAATTCTATAAATGTTTAGTATTCTGTGAATTCTCTGAATTACCGAACTCTTAAAATACCTGAATTCCCTTAATTGCCAGATTTACTTCAATTCCTTGAGTTTCTTAAATTCCAGGAATTCGCTGAATTTTTTCGAATTCTGCGAATTCGCTTTCTTTCTGTAAATTTCCATAATTCTGTAAACTCCATACATTCTCTGAATTCCTTGAATTTCGTGAATCCCCTAAATTCATCCAATACTTTGAATTCCAGGAATTGGCTGAATTCTCCAAAATCTGCGAATTGTCCATTTCCCTGAATTCTTTGAATACCCTAAATTGTACATATTACCTAAATTTCCTGAAATATAAAAATTCCCTATAAATTTACAGAATTTTACGAATCCCTGAATTCCTTAAAGTTCTTAAATTTTAAGTTCCTTGAATCTCTAAATTTCTTGATTTTTCTGAATTTCTTGAATTCTCTAAATTTTTTGAATTCCCTGATTAACTTAAATTCCTTGAGTTCCTTGAATTCCCTTCATTCTCTGAATTCTAGTAATTCTCTAAATTACCGAAATTTTCATAATGCTGCGAATTTCTTGAATTCTTTAAACTCCCAGAAGTCCTTGAATATCTTAAATTACATAAGATCTCTTAATTGACTGAATTCCCTACATTCCGTAAATTCTGCAGATGTCCTTAGTTCCTTAAACGTCTTAAATTCTCTGAACTCCGTAAATTCTGAGTATTCCCTGAATTTTATGAATGCTCTTAATTCCCCGAATTCGCTGAATTTCCGAATGACCAAATTCATTGAATTCTCAGAATTCATTGGATACCCGAAATCCCAGAATTCCTTGAGTTTTTTAAATTCCTTAAATTCCCTCTATTCTTTACATTCCGTAAATTTTGCAAATTCCCAAAACTTTCTATATTCCTTGAATTATCTGAATTCCTTCAATTCTGTAAATTCTCTTAATTCCTTGAATTCCTCCAAATTCCTGAAAATCTTTTAATTCTACGGAATGATTGGAATTAAAGAAATTTATAAGATTTTGAGGATTCCAGAGAATGCAGGGAATTAAGGGAATCACGAAGAACTCAAAAGAATTCAAGCAAATTACAAATAATATAATAAACCAGAGAGTGTTATTTACTAAAGCTGTATGTTGTTTGTCGCGTATGTGTTATAAAAATGAGGGCCAATTCAAAAAACAGAGTAGTTAGACGGTCAACGCAAAAGTAATATTTTTAGACTATACTCTGAAAGAGGTTCTTTTAATATGGACATGATTTATCGAATTAAAATTTTGAGAAAAATTTTTGATTAGGGTGTCATTCTATTTGCAACTATCTGAGATTTGTCTATGCTCCTACTTTATATACAGACGATACGAACACGGTTTCAGAGGGAAGACCGAAAAGCTGTCATTATATTGTCTATAATTCCATTCTCAACATTATCAACCACATCTGCGAATCAGTTTAGTAATAAGTTTATCATTTTTTTCTCATAACTTCATTTATTGTCGTCAAGGACTTTATTTCAGATGCTTTCTCGCAGACAAAAAATCAATCACTTCTAGGGTCACCAACTTAAAACCAAATCCTGGGACAAATCCAAGACTCCAGGATTTAATCGGTATATCACAATTTGGTGACCTAAATCTATCCAAGTTTCAGCTGATCAATCGAGGAGTTGGGTAACATTTGAGAAAGAAGTTCACTGAGAAACTAAACTTATCTACTGCAATTCACTTTCTTATTGAGAAATGCAAAAATATACAAACTAACGACGTAAAATTATTACTAGCATTTAAATTCCATGTACAAGATAATTACAAGAAAAAGTAAATCAATACGTCACTTTTATCGTGTACAACAACCCTCGCAGATTCATACAATCTCAAAATCAGGCAACAGGAACGAAGAACTCACGCTTTCACTAAGAGCAAACCAGTCGATAAACAAAATTGCCCGCATAAAGTCTTGAGTAATTAAGTATTTTTGCCACTAAGTTAAGATTTTTAATTTCAAGTCTCTATATTTTTAAGCATTTAATTTCAAAATCAAAACAATAATTATTTAAATATCAAAGGCACTTAAAAAGGAAACTTATCTAGACCAGTATTGGCGAGTAACTTTTGTGGTAACTTAGTTACAGTCAAAAAATTTCACTTTAAACGTAAATTAGTTTCAATTTAATAGTTGTTTGCGAAAATTCAGTTAAAAAATATTAATTTTCCAAATTGAATGAGTTGGAGATGATTTGAATCTTAAAAACGCTTTCAAGTTTCGAAAATAATAAAAATAAAGAATACATGTATAAGAAAAAGAATACTGAAATAAGATATATGATATAGTATTTATATAATATTCAATAAAAAGAATTTAGAAGCGTAAAAATTGGAAAGCATATCAATAATATTTTATAAAACATTATGTTAAAATTTTTTTAATTACCTAAATTAAGATGCTTGTAAACTTATAAGATTATATATTTATAAATGTCTTCATTTATAGAACGTTAAATAAAAAAATGTAATCCAAACATTTCCTTAAATTACAAAAATGTAATCAAATTTTAATCAACAGAATTTTTAGCTGAATGAAGTTTCAAAATAAAATCAAAATTGGCATATAAACTTCTAAGTAGACCAATTTTCATTTTTAAAGCCATGATCGTCTATTATTTCAAAATAGATTTAAATATTTTTGAATTTGGATGCCATCAAATTGAAAAAATTTCAATATTATGAAATTTGAATAATTTAAACAAATACTATGTGATTTAAACAAGTTTTTAAATTTTCAACCTGAAATTCTTCTGAATTTCATCAAGTGAAAAAAAGTATATTTTTCAATGAAATTCAGTTTCCATTTTTGAATAAATTTATTTGTTTCAAAATTTAATTCTTTGAAAATTTTAAAGTTTTGTATTTTCTGAGAATTTTATAATAAAAAAATTAAACTTTTTTTAGATTGCATCTTATTAAAAATTGTAACCGAAAATTAGAGCTTTTACACTGGTACTTTCAAATACAAGTATTTTGATTAATTTTGTAATAAAAAAGTAATCAGAAATATAGTTTTAAAATTATTAATTTGCAAAACTAAATAAGTTGGAGATAATCCTAATTTTTAAAATGACTCGAACAAATTCAAAAATTGAATCAGAGTTGACGATAAAACTTCTAAATAGCCCAATTTTTATTTCGAAAGCCTTTATCATAAAAAATTAAGTGACATTTAAATATCTTAAAATTTGGACGCCGCCAAATGAAAAAGAAATTTCCATATAGCAAAATTTGGCCAATTTAAACAAATTCAATGGAATTAAAAAAAATTAAATCTTTTACAATTTGAAACTTTTCTGAACTCCACAAAATTAAAAAAAATATATATTTTTCAGTAAAATTCAGTTAGTTCAAATAATGTTTAAAAATTCCATTATTTTGAAATTTCCGAGATTTTAAAAAAGTTTATTAATAAAAAAATGGAAATGATTTTTTTATTGAATCTAATAAAAAATTGGAACCCAATAGAAGAATTTGAACACTGATTTTTGAAATTCGTGTATTTTTAATAATTTTGTAATTAAAAGAATTTAAACCACAAAATTTCGAAGAAGAATCTTTCTAAATTTCATTGTATGAAAGCTTAAATTTTCATATTTAAAAAGGGTTCTAGCCTTTTTAATTTTATTTTCTACCACTTTGCACTGCAAATTTCTCATATTTTATACGTAAATATATAAATAATGAGGGTAAAATTTTTAATGCTTAAGGTCATAATATAATTCAGAATTATAAGGCAATACATCTAAAATACCTCTAATTTAAAATACTTAACATTTTGTAGGCATTATAAATTAAAAATCTCAATGACTGAATTTTTGACAAAATTTAAATTTAAATGTTTACAGTTTCAAATGATTAAAATGTAACAAATTTCTTTAAAATTTCTAGAACGCAAACTTAAAAAAATTCTGGATTCAGCCTATTTAAGCAATGTTTCAATTGATAACCGACTTTAAGAACGATAAAATTTACGCAGCAATTAAAAATGACATTGTAACCGATCAGAATAATAGATGCTTAAAAAATTACAAAACATACTTAAGAATTGAACATAGTTGATATCAGCCTTGGATTTGAATATTAAAATTCTCTTTTCATATAAAAACGTAAATAACTATAAGTTTGTCAACTTGACTGCAACTTAAATGCTTTTTTCATTACCTTTCCCAAAACTGATCTAGACTTGACTGCACCCAAATCCTCAATTTGTCGTCACAGATTCATATAATTATGATCGCGTGATATACATTTATATCGTCGAGTAAATTCTCGGCGGTTTCAAAATGTGACAGGATCTCAACGAGTTTTTCATCTCTCGTCGATCCACCCTCCTGGAACTATCTATTTTTCCTAAGTCTTTAGTACATTATCATCACGCCTATCTAAATACAACGCTAACTAAACCCGATTATATCGGAAGCAATCTGTTATTCGTAGACGTACAATGAGCAAATATTCCTAGGCTCGACGTTTCAGTTCAACTGAAAAAACTGATCGTGAAAATAAGCCTATCAGACTTAGAAATGTCCAAGTCCCTATATTTTAAATTAACTTTGAAGCTGAACTGAAATATTGGACTTTGTATAAAAAAAGGCTTCTGAACTGAGGCCAAGTCAAATTTGATAAAATTGACTTGATTCTTTAATTGACTTGACTTGAAGTTGGAATTGTATTTCCAGAGGCAGAGAGTAATCTAAATGCTAATAGAAAAACTAGATGACGATCAGAATTCATCTTACAGTGAGGAAAATATTTCTTCGTTGAAATCAGAAACGATGTCTTGATGAGAGCAACGAGAAACTATTGTGCCTGAATTTAATCCTAGAAAGTATTCAACTAAAAAATTCTGATCTAGGTGATAATGAGCCCATGAGTTTTTGGGTCTGAAGTTCTAAATGCGTTGGCAATGTCTGCATTTTACCGATTATCCTCACTGTTTCCCACTATTTGTAAAAAAATCTTATATAGAAGATGCACAACGGATTTGTGTCAAGTGGCACATAAGCTCTCCTTATGTTCAGTGATAGTTTCGATTTGCGTTCTTTAGCTGCCATATTTGCAAAACTTCGTTGTTGACAAAAAGTCACTACATTTTGAATCGGTCCAGGGGTTTTAGGCCTCTTTAGCTTTTCCATTTCCAATGCCGTTGCTGAATTTCTGTTCTTTTTCTGCGCCTCTGGTCTTGTTTTTTGTCGCATCGATCGATTTTTGTTGTTTTTGCTTTTGTTTTTCTGTCGTGTAGGCTTTGTTGTAGAAATCTGAGAAAAGGAAGTAGAAGAATGATGCGTTGGGCAGTATCAGTAGTAGAGACCATTTAGGGTAATCACAGTCGTGGAAAAGCAGCTGACAGCTGTGGAGAAATGCCAGGCAAAATTGACCCTGGAAAATTCAAGGATTTGTTAAGTATTACCAATAATTACGTGAAAGAATTAGAATCGAGATGGCTCAGAGTGTTAATTATGAAAAAAGTAATTACCATTTGTAGTGTCGTTATGTATTTCTTCCACCAGAGGTATTTCTGGTATTGAGGTAGAAGAGCTGCGAGGAGGTAATAGGTGTACATTATGATGTGAACGAAGCTGTTGATGACACCTGAAAACCAAAGAAATGACTTTATTTTTCATTGTACTAGAACAACAATACGCGCATTATAAGTGCGATTGTTATTTTGTTTATCTAGGGCAATTTTTAAATTAAAATATAAAATTTATATAAATATAAAATTGTTTTCTTTTCATAGTATCTATTATCTCAAATAATAGAATAGAGAAGCAAGCTAACATAATCCTAAATTGTTAATAGATTCTAAATTTTGTCCAAATTATAATGCTTTCTTTTTTAATGCCATTACATTTTGGGTTGAAAATTCAACTTTTTTGGTAGAAAATTAAACCATGCGCTTTTATATTTTTTATGCATATTTTGTGCACAGTTTGGTATGAAATTCAACTACTTGGCTCAAAAAAAAATTTTTTGTTTAAAATTAATCTGTTCTGTACAAAACTCGTATTTTGGCTTGAAAATTTTACACTTTGGTAAAAAACCAATTCAACTCTTTTGTTAGAAATTTATCTTTTTGGTTTTAAAATTCAACTACTTAGTTAAAACATAAACAAATGTGCTAAAAAGTTCATATTTTTCGTCTTAGATTCATTTCTTCAGTTAAAAGTTCATTTAATTGGTTCAAAATTAACTTTTTTCTTCAAAATTCATATTTTCGTGTTGAACATTTAACTGTTTTGTACAAAACTCGTATTTTGACTTGAAAATTAGAGAATTTGGTAGAACATTTAACTAATCGGTAGAAATTTTTGTTCTTTCTTAAATGAAACATCTTTCTTGGTTGAAAATTCAACACTTCTGTTAAAAATTCTTTTTTTTCAGTTTTGAAATTCAACTGCTTATTTAAAACTTAAATTGGATTAAAATTACCTTTTTTAAAAAATTTTATATTTTTGTGTTAAAAATTCAACTGTTTTGTACGAAACATGTATTCTGTCTTGAAAATTCAATAGTTTGGTAAAAAATTCAACTAATTAGTAGACATCTTTGTCCTTTCATAAAAGAAACATCTTTCTTGATTGAAAATTCAACTCTTTTGCTAAAATTCTTTCTTTTTCCGGTTTTAAAATTCAACTATTTATTTAAAAATTAAACAAATTGGTTAAGAAATTAATATTTTTCGGCTAAGATTCATCGTTATAGTTCCAAATTCATTAATGGTTCAAAATTACCTTTTTCTTAAAAGTTTATATTTTTTGTTGAAAATTCAACTGTTTTGTATGAAACTCGTGTTAAAATTGTTGTTCTTTCTTGAATAAAAATCTCTCTTGGTTGAAACTCTTTTGATGAAAATTCGTCTTTTCGGTTTGAAAATTGAACTACTTGATTGGAACTTGAACTAATTTGTTAAAAAGCTAATATTTTTGGTTTTAAATTCATCGATTTAGTAGAAAAATCATCCACTATCGGTTGAAAATTTTACTTTTTCGGTGAAAATTAGTTTTTTTACGTTAAAAATTAATTTTTTAAACTGAAAATCTAACTATTAAATTTATAATAAAAAATGTATCTTTTTAGATAAAAATGCACCTATTTAGATGAAAATGCATGTATTTTGTTTAAAATTCATATTAGCGGGTTGAAAATTAAAAAATATGTTAGAAAATTAAACTATTTGGTTCAAAGTTAACTCTCTTGAAATTTCATATTTTCGATTTTAAAGTTCAACTTTTTGGTAAAAATTTCATCGTTTTGGCTTGAAAATTCAACAATTTGGTTATCAAACCGTTTCTTTTTTGACTTAAACATCTTTTTTGGTCAAGAATTCAACTCTTTTGTTGAAAAATCATCTTTCGGTTCGAAAACTCAAATACTTGATTGAAACTTAGGTATACTTTATTTCGGCATAGACGCCAAAACAAAAGAAAAAATTGTGCAAAGCTGTCGAATTTAAAGATTCTGAATAATCTGGTGAATAATGACGCTCTTAAAAACTTCTGATTTTTTTTATCTGAAATACTCATTTTCGAAAAACACTAAGGGATCGATCATATATTATGTGACGCTTTTTTCTTTTGTTGAAAGAAAGATGAGAACACAATGTCCGTCAAGTTAAAAAGGATACTATGATATAAACAAATGAAAAAGGCGTCACGTAATATACGAACGATCCCTAACATAACATAACATAACACAACATTTTGTTTTAAGATACCAATCTGAGATGAAAAAAATAAAGACGAAACATGCATAATTATTTTAATAATTTATTAGATAATTTGAAAGTTTTAATTTAACAACGCAAGAATATTTTACTTATTGACAGGGATTATTTGTAGATTTATTTTTCAAAATTTTAAATTTAAGATACAAAAAGAAATACAAGTAATGCAAACCCAATCAGGTTTTGAACAATAATGATTGCGAGATTTTCGAAATGTATCGTTTTACCACTTTATTTTTTTAGATAGGATTGATAAAGGGGAAAGCAAATGGGAAAAGGGAAGATTCTTCTATCAGATTAAATATCAAATATATATTTGATATA
>JAUELO010000135.1:2019343-2030218 GCA_032357855.1 Amphibolips quercusostensackenii
ATATACCTTTAAAAACTTTATTTAGAACCATCTTTGAAGATAAAAAGCACCTGAAGTTTCGACATTTTTAAAAATTGAAAAATTTTAAAAATATTGAAATTGTAAATTTAAAATGTGCCACACTTTAGGCTAATTGTTTACTTTGATGAGTTTTGCAAATTTTACAGTAAATGACTTAAAACCTTTTAGAGAATCTTCTTTCAAATCCAAAAGTAAAATATCAGCCGGCAGAGATGAAAAACATTTGTATTTTGTCAAAAAAAAGACAGCAATTATCAAATTTGTTTATATTTTTTTTACCTTTTTATTTGTTTAACGGAATTGCATCGTTAATGTTGTTCTCAATATTTTCCAGTTGTTATCTCTTTCGATTTTTTATCAAAAATAAATTCCGTAACTACAATGAGAGAATTCACCAAAGATTTGAAGTTATTGGTCCTGCACAAGTCAATATAAAATTTCATAACGAAAGGTGGTATACCTTCTAATTTTTTGTCAAATAATATTAATTAATTTTTATGAGAATTGCAAAAAAACAATTATAAATTTTTTCTATGAAAAATTCTGCTGTTTGAAAAAAAAAATATGAATCGATAAAAGATTTTTTTAATAATATATGGCAATGCATTTCATCAAATTGTTTAAAAAATTTTTAATGTTTGTTAAGTAATTTTTAAATTTAACAGTAAATTACTAATTAATTGAAATTTGATGTTTAACGTTTACTTCGGACAAATAATTTTTTGAAGAACAAGGAAATTTGTCTTATAAATGAATAGAGAATCAGAAGATAAGTGTTCAAAAACTTTAAAATGTAAGAAACTTTTAAAAACCTTAACTTGCTTACACTTTAAAATCCTTCCAGTTTGAAAACAAAGAAGTTTAGAAATATCTTCCAACAAATATTTATCTGATTACTTGAAAATATTATAATAATAAAAATTTCAAAATTCCATAATTGATTAAGAAAATGGAATATGTTGTCAAAATTTGGTTTAATTAACAAATTATAAAAACTTTGTTTATTTTAGTTGCAAAGGAAGACCTGGGCAAGAGAAGGGTAAGTTCGGGCATGTAAAACACTTCCAATAATTGCTATTTTTGGCAACCAGATGATATGATGTGATTTTTCCAGGTTTTTAACTTTTTATAAATACAGGAATTCTTGGGTCTCTCCAAAAAATATTTTACTATTGGACTGAAAAGAAGATTTTCCAAAAGGTTTTAAACCAATTACTTTAAAATTTGGCAAATTCATCAAACTAAACAATTAGGGTACACCTCCCTACAGTCGATAATCATTAATTTAAAATACTAATATGCATAAAATAATTAACTTGATCAAATTCACAGGTAAGACACTATACGTATTCATAAATTAAAATTAAAATAAATTATTTTCTTTTATTTGTGCTCTTAATGAATGATTATTCAGTGCAAATCGCATTATCTACTGTAGGAAGGTTCCCTCTGCCAAATTTAGGTTTTTGCTTTCCAAATTTCTTAGAATAAGAAATTAAAATTTGTAAATGTTTAAAAATTGCTTTACGTTTAATAGTTGTCAAATTTTATGAGTGAAGCATCTTAAAAAACTGGATGTTTATGTTAAATTTGAAAGCTCTTAAAGAGAACTGACGACTTTAAATTTAAAGTGCTTCAAATGTCAGTGTTTTAAATATATTGGCACTTTTTCCTATGCTCTTTTTTTTTAAATTATTGTGAAGTTTCAATGCAAGTAATTTTTAAATGATTTGTTAAAAATTAAATGTCGGATCAGAATATAATTTAAAAAATTATAGGTAATAATGTTTTAATTATTTAGCAATGTACTACTAAAATTTTTATTTTTTTTTAATTAGTGTTTTAATGGTTTGGCGATGTAGTATTTTGATTCCCTGATTTACAAAAATGTTCGTGAAAGTACCCGCAAATGTCATTGTACAAAAGTCAAGTTTTCTACAATATTAAATGACATAACCTAAAAGTGCGGAAACAATATATTTTAATGATTTATCAATATATTTTGATGCATTGTTTTAAAATTTCGTAATGATGTTTTGTTTGTTTTCAAGGCATCATAATTTATTTTGTAAGTGGTCAAAAACTTTAAACAAATGAATAGTTATTCAAAAATTGGTTAAATGATAAAAATGCATAGTAAATTTTACGCGCGCGTGCGCGTGCGCGTGCGCGCGCGTATAATAGACTAGTATTGTCGCTAAACAATTGAGTATTTTAGCATGACGTCACGGTCATAATAGGATAGGTAGAAATGTCAAGACGGTTAGCATTGTTGGTATTTACATGTGAATGCATTCGACTTTTTTGAAAAAAAATATGCTACCCGTAAAAGTAAGTTATAAATATATGAATAGTAATATTTTTCAATCGTAGAATGCACTTGCGCAATAATGTTTCATCCTTATGTTGGTTCAAGACCTTTCAGTTTCACGAAATAAAATAGCATATTCAAAATTTGAGATTAGAGTACCTGATCGATTTGATCAGAATCACGAGAATCGGGCACTATGATCTCAAATTTTGAATATTTTATTTTATTTAGAGAAATACTTGAAGGTCTTTCAACGATAAAAGGATGAAAGATAATTGCTCAAATGCATTCTACTGTTGGAAAATATTACTATTCATAGCTTTATAACTTCTACGTTTAGAATATTTTTTTTGAAAAGTTGCATTTAAAAGATTCAAAAGTCGCATATACATGTAAACATGTACCAGGTATGCTGACCTTCCTGATATTTCCACCTATCATATCATGACCGTGACGTCAAGCTGAAATAATCAATTGTTAATTTGTTATCTTTCACGCTTGTAGTTAAAGCGCTCGTACATTTTTTAACATCCTTAAAGTAATTCGAAGTTTTAAAGCTTTAAATTAAAAAGTAGCTGGGAAATTAAGGGTTGAAGAGTGGGAGAAGTGGGATAATGTCCTGATCTTCCGATTAAGTCATCTAGCCACCCTTAAAAAAGGATTTTTTTAAATTAAAACATTAAAAATCATATGTAAATCAAAATCAACTTAAAAAATTAAAATCTTTGAAAAGATAACAAAAAAGTCGAATGTTGGAAAATGTATAATCTCGAAGCTATACAAATCTACAAATCTTTTAACTTGTATAGAGAATGCTTCCAATAAAAAATGCTAAGCACTATACAATAAAGTAGCATTAATTTTAAGCAAAATATGTTTGAATACATCTAGAAATTGTTCATTTTTTAAATTAAAAACGATTTTAAATTCAGATTTTTCTAAAAATTGGGTCAAATACACTAAATTTGAATATAATGACGTATAATGTTAAATTCTCACCAATAAACGTTCCATGGCCACCAGGATAATATTTAGTAGCACCCCACGCAATCATTGGCATGACGGTGTGATGATACATATGCAGAAACGTAATCTGCCTTTCCTTCTTTCTGAGCACGAAAAATACTGTGTCCAAAAGTTCAGATATTTTTGCTAGGAAATAGATATAAACTCCTCTAGCAACCTACAAAATAATTATTAATTTAGATATACCGGAGTCTTCATTGATAAATAAGCCATAAAAAACACATTACAAAAATTTCAGTATGAGGAATCAAAGTAAAAAATCTGTAATTTAATGTGTTTTTTATAGATTGTGAATTAACTAGCAGAAAAAGTGCGTGTGCAAAGCTTGCATTTATCAATTTAAGTAAAATGTTGAAAAAGGACAATATTCTGAATAAAATGCAATTTACTTGTACTTATATAATTTTTTAATAAAAGCGTTTAAAATTAAATAATTTAAAGTTTTTGATTTTGAAAAATGTTGAAACAGAAGTTTTTAAATCTGAAAAATTTCACACTTAGATTTTGAGAATTGGTCAATTTCATTGGAAGGAACTTAAAATTGTATAATTTCGAATTTAAAGCGTTCGAAATAGAATAATTAAACCTTTTAAGCTTTTGAATTTGAATAATTTTTAATTCGAAGCGACTAAAATTTGACAATTTGAAATTGAAAACTAAATTTATTGTCTTAAAGACAAAGCTTTTAAAATTCAGGAATTTTAAATTGTTCTTACATTGTATATTAAAATTTATTAGAAAAATTTGCAATTTTTATTATTATTATTTAACCATTAAGCCATTTACCTTTCGGGGAAGACGTGACTCGCAAGCCTTTAATATTAAATTTTTTTTAAAACGTTCGAAATAAAGTAATTTTAAACGGAAAACATCAAAAATAGCAAAATTTCTACTTCAAATCGTTGAAAATTAAACGAATCCAAACTTTATTTATAACTAAATAAATGTCTAATGGTTAATAATTGTAATCTTAAAACTTTTTTATTCTCAAACCGTTTAATATCTTAATTATCTAGAGTAAATTAAAATCATGTAAAAATTTAAAATGTTTAAATTCTTGATTATAATTTTCTAAATTCAACAATTTCAATTAAACAAACCGGGCAATTTTATACGTTTAAAATTCAATCCAAACAATTAAGAATATTAAAATCTAAAAATATTAAATTTAAAACTGACTAAAATTGAAACCAAATAATTTACAATATTTAAATCTGAAATTAATTAAAATCTGTCTGGCAAGGCTTTTAATATGAAATTTTTAAATATATAGTAGTGAAATTGTCCTGACATTATATTTGAATTTGAAAATACAACATTATGAAATTTAAAATTAGAAACATCCAAAAATTAAGAGATTTCAAATAAAATATTTCTGAATTCAAGATTTTGAAGAAGAAAAAACCTTAAGTTTTGAGGCCTCAAAAATTAAACTGCTTTAGAAATGCGCGTTCCAATATATAATTTTAATTTTGAATAATATTTATGTCGAATATGGTGAATGTTACTGATACAAATCATATAATGCAGTATTAAGCGACATTCAAAGTGATGGATAGATTTTTTAAATTAAAAATATGATTTATGTCCAAAATAATCACGGTCATCTTCAACGTCCAAAATCGGAGAATTTTAAATATTGTGAATATTTAAAGTTTAATTATCCTTTTTTTAAATTATTTTTATTAGTTTTTATTAGTTTTATCATTATTTTTAATTGGAAATTGTAAAAAATTTTAAATAAAAAATTTTTATTTTATTATTTGACTTATATTAAAAAACCGAATAAATGAATGGTAGATTATTATATATATTTTTAGTCTATAGTAAAATATGCGAACAATTTTTCAGATCGAATATAAACAAAATTTACCCTAATTGCATCTGGCGAATTGGAGAAATCCACTGGTTCGCATTTCCAGCTGTATTTTTTCAACCATGCTGCATCGAGACCCTCATAAAATAGCCAAATGCTGAGTAAAACTTGAATAAAATTGTAGAAAACCAGAACATTATTAAGTCGATAGGGTTTTCGATGTTCCATGTGTTTTGGGCCCCATGACAGGATGAAGTAAAGGTATCCAATCAGGATACTTGCTCCTGGTACAGGGGATCCTATCAGGAACCAATGATTCGTCCTAGGGTCTGGAATTTGAGTAATCAATATTACTCAACCAATAATAATCAAAATAAAAAATTATTACTTCAGAATAAAATTTAAATTTAAAATGAGCGCATCCTTTATTTTCAGAACAACTAAAAATCAAACAGACGCGCTAGAGCGCGTGACTATTTTTTATTCGCCCACGCAATTTTTACATTAAAATATAATATTAATATAATATTTTTATTTCTTATAGTATCTATTATCTAAAATAGCAGAAAAGAAAAACGAGGACAATATTTTTGATAATTGATGAAAATTGATATTATAACTTCAGAATTATTATAATTGTTATGCAACATTTGTGTACAATATGTAATCAAACCATTGCATTTTTGTTCAAAAATAACAATTCCACACAAAAAACACTAACAGAACCTAATGTTGTTCAAAATTTTAAGTTTTTTTTTTAAGCCAAATGATTTTAGTTTGTTTGAGAATGTTGATTTTTTTCATCAAATATACATCGTTATAATTTTTTCAAAGTATTCTTTAACTACAATGCTTTTTGATATCTTTGTATTTTTACTAAGGTGTGATTTTAGACAAATTCTACTCTTACGGAAAGAATTCCTAATGATAACAAAAAATTCATTACATTTTGATTTTGTTAAATAAACATTTTTTACATAATTTTTCAACTGCGATATTTCCCCATTGATTATTACAAATGATTTTTTTTAATTAATCTATTTCCGGTGAAAAACGCTGACATACTCTACTATTATTAAATTAATATAAATATTCTTTGAAATCTAATGATTTTTTTATTAATAATAGCAATTCTAGAGATTTCCTGTAAAAAAGAGCATAACCAAGAGCATAACCTAAAATTGTTCAAAAATTGCTTATCTTCTTCGAAATTCAATGAGTTTTTATTAAAAGTACCGATCGCAAGTATAAAATAATTCCAACAAAACCAAAAGTTGTAAGTTTAATGATTTTGAATCATAATCTAAAGAATAATGATAATCTGAAAAATCTAATTATTTTATTTTTATTTTATATACTAATTTTTGAACAAAAAAACTAACATACCATAACAAAAGATTGTTCTGATCTGTAAATCTCTTTTATATTAAATTATTCTGGTTTAAAGTAACCGATTTTCGGTGAAAAACGTTAACTTGAATTGTTACAAAATTGTAAATCGTCTTTGAAATCTATATCGATATTTCCGGTGAAAACCAACAGCTTAACCTAAAATTGTACAATAAATTCAAAAATCTTCTCTGAAATCTAAATACTTTTCAGTAAAAATAGCAATGTTAGTAGAAACACGCCAACATAACGTAAAGTTGTTCAAAAATTTTTAATATTGCTTCAAATGGAATTATTTTTCATTAAAAATACGAATAATTTCCGACGGAAAACACTAAAATAACACAACAGAAAATTGTTCAGAACTGTAAATCTTTGAAATCTAATGATGTTTGTTTAAAATAACCGATTTCTTGTGAAGAACGTTGATATAACCTCAAACTGTTCGAAAACTGTACAAATATTGTTCGAACTATAATGATTTATTGTTTTCTTACGGCATTGACCAGCTTTTTATTAGTAAATATTTTATGTTAATTCTTTTTAGTCTACTGGTTCTATGTTTTTGTCCATAATTTTATTTTTTTTACTTATTTAAAAGTGTAAAAAAGTTTACAAATTATAGTGGTAGCAAAATGTTAAGAAAAGATTTATTTCCAAATATTAAAAAAACATTGACAATGAAAATGTTCTCGTCTATCAATAATGTTTAAAAAACATTCAGAAATAAATTATATCATTAAATAAAATTACTTGAAAATTTTAATTCACTAAATTGATGGTGAAGAACATTCCTAATTTTTATTAAAAGATAAATACAGATCACCTTTTTTAATATTTGGCAATTGCGATTTACAAAATTCAAGAATATTTAAAAGAAAAAACGAAAAACAAACCCTTGAAGCAATTTCCCATCTATTTTCTAGAAAGGTTAGTGCTATAATTCTTCTGTATATTTCGAAAAGTCAAGCCTAGTCATAGAAAATATAAATCGGTCAAGTACGTTCTGAGGTTGAATGTGTGAGCTTGCAAAGTCAATTGTGACACTAGTGTCCAGGCCCGAGGCTACTCTAATCACACTAATTATTATTATGTAAAAGAAAATTCAAGAAGTGGAACAAGAAATGCTTTAATTTATCTCCAGAAAAATTTGAGAAACAATTACATTTTTTCTTAAATCACACATTTTTACTCTAAATCTCAAATATTCCAAACAGTAAGTTTTAAACTCTGAGTACAAAACAGTAAGGTTCAGAACAATAAGTCCCAAAAATATAAAAATTCAAGGTATAAGGCCCAAAATTACGTCCAAACACGAGTGCGCAAACTGCAAGTCACAAGACGCAGCAACCAAAATCATAAGACTTGAAAATTTAAGACCCGAAATTACGGCCAGGGACACCTGACGGAAAATATATGAGGTTTGATCTGGGTCTACGAAACCCTAAAAATCTATATAAAACGAATGAGTTAATTCTCCAAAATCTGTTTATTTTGAAGGTGGCTGAATTTTTATGCAATATATATAATTAAATCCAAATTATAAGACAGATAAATTTTAAAGAAAAAATAAATTATTTAAAAACCTTTAAAAAAAATTAGTTAAAATAATAATGTAATAATGTAAAATACCTTTAAATTATAAGCAATTAAATTTGAAGGTCTTGAGATTAGAATAATAATATTAGAGCCTTCAAATAAAAAAAAATAGAATAGAATAGTACAAACTAACAATTTTAAAGCAATTTCGTTATAATGTGTACACATTTATATTCAAATAAAAGGCTAATGAATTATATATTAATTAAATTCAATTTCATTAGTGAAAGTATTTTAATTTTTGCAGAACTTTAATATCCTACAAACTAGTTTCCCGTATAGATCTTTTAACTGTTTCAGTGATTTAGACAAAAAGAAGGTACTTGCAAGCAAAAAATATATATAATACGACAATCAGCTGTCCAAAGCTATTGCCCGTATCACAACATAATCTAAGGTTGTATGAAATTATAAGTTTGAAATCAAATCATTTTTATTTAAAATAACCGTCTTTCAGTGTGAAATCCTAACATACATTATTATTGTTTGAATATTGTAAATGTTTTTAAAAATTTAATATTTTTTCATTAACAATAGCAATTTCAGACAAAGAACTCTGACATAAGATAAGATAAATTTTGTTCAAAATAATAAAATAAATTGAATAATAATGAAATAAAGCCAGAAACTGATCTTGAAAAATATAAATAAATAATGATAAAATGATAAAAATAAATTAAATTAATTAAAGCGAATATAATCTAAAATTTATCAAAAAATCTTTTATTTTTATTGAAATGAAATGATTTTTTATTAAAAGTACCGATTTCCGTTATAAAGCGCTAACGAAACTAAAAATTGTAAAAAAAAATCAATTACTCTATATCGATATTTCCTGCAAAAATCACTACATTCACCTAAAATTATAAACAATGTTTAATCTTCTTTAAAATCGAATAATTTTTTACTAAAAGCACCAGTTTTCTGTGAAAAACGTGAATATAACCTGAAATTGTTTAAAACTTGAGAATCTTGTTCAAACTATAATGATTTTTGTCAAATGCTAATTTTTCGTGTAAAACGCTAACGTGAAGTAAGATTTAAAAAAAAATAATTTTCGATAAAAAACTCTAACAAAACCGAAAAATTTAAATTTTTGCAAAATTTTTAATCTTTTAAATTTAATGATTTGTGATTAAAAATACCAATTTCCAACTAAACGCTTGCAGAATATGTATAATATTTTGGATAATTGATTAGATAATTTTGAAGTTTTTATTTAAATTTATAAGGGTATTAGGAAGCACAAATGTTCCTAAATTCGAAAATTGTTTTCTATGATTTTTATTATCAAAAGGGATTACTTGTAGATATAATTTTGAAAATCAGGTTTTCAACAACAACGGTTGCAAGATTTTCGAGTCATACCGTTACATCGCTATTTTAAAATATGAATTTCGACTAGCGGAGTATAACTAAATTTTGAGAAAACCGCTTATGAAACTCTGCTGCCAAACCTAAACGTTAAATTTTCGAACAGAACCGATCAAGTATTCTATTTTTAGCCTTCTAGTATGGCATTGTAAGGACATTAACATTTTTATAAATTATAAATTATAAATTAGAGGAAGTTTATCATCGTCCGGAAATTCGGTATGAGTAGTGAAATATTTTTCATAAGCTTGACTAGCCGTCTAGAAATTTTGGCATGTAGAGTCCACATTCTTTTCCAGCTTCGCCAGGCAGGAGGTCTACACACAGCCAAAATTAAAATTTTTTTAGACGAGACGGCTGAAACTTCAACTCAATTTAAACATACTTCTTTCACAATATTCTCTGCGAATAGAAAAACTCACTGATTTTTTCAAAAATTCTTTTAATATATTGTATGTAATTAAATAAATAATTTATGTAAAAAGGCAAAACATATGTTTAAATTAAACCAACCCAGAAAAAACAGAAGTGAATTTTTGTCGTGGGTAGATATCAAGTGAGTAAAGGTACATTTTTTCGCATCAAAACAAAAAAAGATACAATAGAGTTGATATGGCAAACATACCAAAGTGGTGGGTGAATTTAACCACGTAAAGGTAATTTTTGTTGCGGGTAAAGATTAGTCTGAAAGCAAGGTAAAGATTATATTTAAGTAAGTTGTTAGCGGCTTTTTGCGATCGTCAGCAGTAATGCTTGTCTTCGAATTTTGGTACTTGTCAATATTTTCTGTACTGGTTCCCTGTGTTTTTAATTTTTTTGGTGAAATTCTCCAAAAAATTGCCTTAAAATCTTCCAGATTTTTAAAGTAGTTTTATGGATTTCTTAAAATGTTTTAAAATATTTTTGAACATTATCTTAACATTATGTAATTTTTAAAAATAAAAACACGAAATTTAATTTCAAACTCATAAAAAATCTCAATTTTCTTTTAAATTTTTTGAAATCTTTTCAAATTATTCTTGAACTATTTTCAAAAATTTTAAATATCCTTTAAAATGATTCTTATTTTCCTAAAACGATTGTAAAATTCTGCAGAAAAAATTATCTCAAATTCTTCCAGATTTTTTTTGTACGATTTTGTAAATTTTTAAAAATGTTTTAAAATATTTTTGGGAGGACAGAAAAATTCCGAAAAATAAAATTCCGGATTAATTAAATTTCTGAAATTATAAAATTCCCGAAATATAAGAATCCCGAATTTTAAAATTTTCAGCAGTTTATAATATTACCGAATTTGAAAATTATCGAATAATAAAATTCCTGACAGAAAATTGTCGAA
>JAUELO010000135.1:2037197-2048100 GCA_032357855.1 Amphibolips quercusostensackenii
GTATTTCTTCCGGCCTTCTTATTTTTAAATTAAACAAAATATCATGTTGAAATTTGGAAAAATAGAAGAAAATATATTACTGAACAGTGTGCCTGATTGGATGCCAGCTATGATGAAATCAATTGAACAAGAGATGTGATGAATTAAAACAAAAAACTAACTTCACTTTTCTAACGTCAACACATAAATTATCTGCAAAAAAAGTTGACAAAAATCTCGAAATAATTAGACGACTAACTTTTTAACCAAACAATAGTCTGGACTTTGAAATTATGAAAAAAAACAACTCTCATTGATCATATCAAAACAGGACATAACATTTTATTTCACAAAACACCCGCCATGACAAAAACATACAATAATTTTCCAAGAAAACATAGAGAAGCAATTGAAATCTTGAAACACCCTCATAAGATCAATAGGGACAATGGATATAATACCAATCCGATTTAATTTGGTGATTGCGAATTCTCTTCTTTCAAAGCACCTTCGGCTTTAAGGAACACATTCTCATTACGTATCTCGTGCTTCGCACTCGATTTTGTCCAAAATGTGAACTTTTATATGTCATGTTTAACGCTATTATATCAAATGCATATTATGTACGTGTTTATTAAACTTATTTTGTGTACCTCGACCTAGGATTGATTATTCAGATATTGCAAAATAAAGTAAAAATGTTATTTATCATGATTACTTTAATATTTGTTTTTTTTTTGCATTAAACTTCATTCTTATTTATCTTGAAAAATGTATCATTTCAATAAATTTATAGTATCACAATTCATAACATGCATTGGTATTAAAAAATGTGTATTTCCATTGTCTTGTTTTTATAATTTAAAAAATTTGTTGATCCATTTTGGATAAACAACTTTCGTCTGTTGAATTTTTTTTCGTACCTTGTGTCATTTTCAAACAAAATTATTTTTTATTTTTAATGTTATTTCTTACGATTAAAAAAAAACTGCGCATTCCATCAAAAAATAAAATAAATTTACCGATCTTTTTTGTGTGTACAAATTTGGTTTATTAATTTTTTTTCTTACCTTGCGTCGTTTTTGCAAAAAATATAATTTTTTTAATGTAATTTTTCACAATTAAAACAAAAACTACGTATTTTATCAAAAATGATACGTAACAAATGTGTAGTTCTTTTTTGGTTAAACAAATTTTGTCTAGTTGTTTTTTTTTCGTTGCTTGTGTCATTCATACAAAATTTTTATTTTATTTTTAATATTGTTTTTTTACGAATAAAACAATTACTACGTATCCTATCAAAAAGTGAATGATAACAAATTTGTAGCCCTTTTTTGGGTGCACAGTTTTTGTAGATTTATCTTTTGTCATATTTTGCATAGTCTGACCACAAAATGTAATTTTTGATTTTTCGTTATTTCTTGTGCAACCAAAATTTGAAAGTTCGATTTTTCAGGAAAATTTAGAAAGTTGTAATGATAATCTTGTAGGGTATTCAAAATTCAACGTTTTGCTTCTTCTCACGTTTTTCATATCGTGGGTTCTTTGGCTTAAAATGTTAATTTTCGTTTGTTTTTCAGAATTTTGTGAATGCTATAACTCCGATATTTTTTTTATTAAAAAAAGCCATACGGATAAATTGTTTGTATTTTTAAGTACTACTAATATCTGTACATAGAATTTTTAAATCTTGAAAAAAAGTGGTCTTAAAAATTTTGAAAATGCTTCAATTTAAGACAATAAAAGAATATAACAAAAGCCAATTTAATCTGTTAATTCTTTGAAAAGTTATCATTTTAACAAACTAAAAATCTACAGACACTAATACACACACAGAGACAGAAAGACGCATTCGCGTAAACCTGCTTTTCATGTTAAGAGGGTCTCAAAACGTTTATATTTCACAAAAACGGGGGAGGGGGGATTTACACAAATCTAATACCTTCTCTGGTGAGAATGTAAAAGTTCGTAATTTTTCAGACTGAGAAGGAATCTATTAATGAACATCAAATTTTTTATACTTATCTGGTTTTACTTGTTTAGAATCTTCAATGAGACGACAGATAGATCTCTTTTTTATTGCTTTCCTTTACATAATGTCGAAGACAAATATCAGATCAATGATCAAATTATGTAAAAAAATTTTAAATAACACATCTTTATCAGGTACAAGAAATGGATTCCAAGAAGAAAGGTTTTTAATTACATCACTGGGAATTTAGGAATTAATTATGCAAAATAGATTCGCTCTTCGGCCAAGGGTTTATCCATTCTTCAATTTCGACGTCTTAATACAGAAATTATATATCTTTTCATTTAATGCCAGTGTTCAAAGATTTTAATGGATAAATGTTTTGCAGAAACTATTCTTAAACATTGAACAAAACATAAATGCCGATTTTTTCTATTAAGATTTATAAAAGACAGTTTGTGAAAAATGAAGTTTTAATTAATTCTATGAACGAAAACCTGTTCTACAATTTGACATACTTCCGCGTTCATTTATAATTTTGGTGTAAAAAAGCATTAGACTTCTGAAATCTTATTTACCTTTTTTCGGATTTAATTAATAATGAGTATTACACGAACCGTTCTAATCTAAAAATAACATCAAATTCAATTAAGCCACATGAATCCAAATCAAGACAAGAATTTACATCACATTTTATTGGACCTGAACCACGTGTCTTTCGAGAACATTCAACCCGTTTTTTCCGAAAACCGCAAGAATACTGAAGACCCTACCAAAGTTCAGATTAGCAATTCATTTTGATCTAATTAAAAATTCAATCTTAGATCTTTACGTCATGAGAATAAATAACAACCTTGAGAATAATTTAGTAATTCAAGTCGATTTTCTGCTCTCAAAATAAAAAATAGTGGGAGGTTCCGGTATGAAGAGCTAAAAAAATTATACCGGTTTTTTTCCAACAATTCTCTAATGCTTCCGCCATTAATACACTGAGTGATTAATCGTTAACCATCGAATTTAAATATTCATTTTAAAACGAATAGAAGAAGACCTAAAGAAAAAGGCACCTTCGAGAAAGTGAATTGTATAAGGTAGTAAAAGGAAAAATTGCTTTTATGATCTCATTCGTAATATACGTTTTATGGCCGGGAAAACAGGCCGAATGACATCATTCAAAAAGTGCATGAGTCAGTTGGTCAGAGAGGGAAATCTTTTAAAACAATTTTCAAGTGAAACAACAAATAAATAATGAAACGTCTCACACGTGTACGTCGATAGCTGTTAATTTTTAATTGCATGAGAAAAAAACATTTAATTAACAATTCTCTTTAAATTTTTAAAATTATTTTTAAATATTGCGTATATCTTTAATCGGTAAATACTTTCACGAAACACAAAAGATATCGAAAAACTAAGGACTTTATTTATTATTTTCACGTAAAAAAATTAATTGAAAAACTCGATTACGTTGTTTAAAGAAGATAATTTGAGTGCTTTCGAAAAATGTTTCTTGAAAAATAAATGCAAAGCACTTTCTTATTTTTTAAATGACTATACCTAAACTCATTATTGTACCAATCAAATTTTTGTTGAACTTTTCTATGTGTTATTATTACTTTATAAATTGAATCAAATCATAATAGACATGTGTACCGATCAATTGAAAATGAATAGAAGACATAAAAAGAGTGAAATATTTAATTATCTTATTGTTAGCCTTGGAATCACATTGATGATTATAGAAATAAAATATAAACTTCAAGTACACACAAAAAAGAAGTCATAGTAAAAGAGGTCAGTAGTTGTATCGACCATGTGCCATATGAATAATTTTTAGTAACCTTTTTGTCTATGATTTATGGACATCTTTACAATGAGTGATTTTGTTTTTACTCAAAACTGTTTAATTTAAATGATGAGTTAGACACTGTTAAAAAATTTTCATGGAGGAAAGTTCTTGGATTCTAAACATTTCATTATGCTATCAAATTATGATGAACAGAAATTGAATTGACTGATTTGTCAATTATATCAGAAGACCTAATTATTACTTCATATTCTATCCATTCATCAGGATCAAATTTCCCGAGTCGAAATTTTGATCCTACTTCAGCACTGCATGATTCCAGTTAAAGCCTCCTTTAGCCCTACTTAGCCCTCCACGTCCTTTTTCGAATCCCGTTGGACCTACATCAGCCCTCTTTAGAACCTCCTATAATTCACAACACTTATTTTTAAGACCGCTGTAAGGCCTCCAAATTCCATGAGTATAAGTTCTCCGTAGTTCTCCGTAGTCCCGTAGTCCTCGAAACCCTTTTTTCATTCGATTACGTCCTGAGAATCTATGTACTTTTTTTATATTGATATAATTTAATTATAAAATATCATCACATATTAATTTTAATTATTTAATTAACTGAATTTTTTAATACGCATAAAAAAACAGTTATTGTATATAAGCCCAAACTTTCGTTTCGTTACGATACGTTATCAAAAAAATACCGAATCTGTTCTTTCCTTTGCGTTACGGTGTTACAGATTTTTAAAAAATTGAAAACCAAATTTTTATAACGTCATTAAAACAAAATTAAAAACCAAATTGTCATAACGTCATATTTTACCCATCTAGCTTTTAATAGTTACACAAGATGCACAAGGATTCGAAGAAACTATTTTTTACACTTACGCGTAATTAAAAAATTGGTTACAATTTCGCTATTTTTAATAACGTAACCCAAATCGAATAAATGCTTATATTTTGGCATCATAGAAGCATAACAAAAATCACGAAAGTATTTTTTTTCGTTTCGGTCAGGTCTTTGATCTTATTTTCTGTTCTTTTTTTCATAAGGAAACACTTATGGTACATTTTTCGTTTGCACTATTTTTATTACAGGAACAATAACATTGAAATAGAAACTTATACTAGTTTTCGGAGAATGTACAAAAAAACTATTTTTTAGCTGCAGATTTAAGTAATTCCACTTTTCTTTTGTGAAAAATTACCAATATTACACCAGATATTGGGTATGAGATTGTGGAGTATTGTGAATCACAGTAATGTTTAATAAAGTAGGTTCTGAAAGTTTTTTTTCATGGAAACAATACAAAGGCCTTCCTTAACAAATTTTGAAAAATTCCGAATGAATTCATTCTTTATTTCATAAATTGATATTAAAAAAAATTTTGATTCAACTTTCTTGCCCCTATAAGAGCATGATGAAAACATGATGAAAACATTGTATATGATTTGCACCCCACAAATATGGGGACACAGGAACACGTGGCAAACCGTCTGAAGTGGAATTTGACATGTCTGTAAACATACGCATGAGAAATCTTTATCATGTTTATTGTATGCATATCTTATTCATTCTTTGTAGAATTTTGTATTTTTCGTTTCAACACAAATAGTATGATAAGCATTTATTCATTCAAATTTAATTTGCGAGTTTTAAGGTATACATTTTACTCATATCGTACTTCGTGCAGTTGTACACTTTAAATTTTTTGATTAGTAATATCATTTATGATGTCAAAAAATGTTGTTTTTATTGACATATTATGTTTCCTAAAAAGTAATAATCTAGAACAGTTTTTCAGTTACAGAGCTCGAAATCATCTTAGGGGAGAAGTGACGTTACATGAGAAGATGACCGTTTACTCCTGGACAAACAGACGGACACCAAAAGTATAAGGCTTATTTCATAATTTGATTATATTTCCATTCAAAACAGCACTACTTTTTTACAACCATTTTCAGTTGACAGTATTAAAAACTACATTTTCATCAAATTAGGCCCTCTTTAACCCTGAAAGTGGGGAAAATGTAATTTTGTGCCACTTTGAAGGACTAAAGGAGGGCTTAATCTAATAAAAATGAAGACCTCTATAAGCCTTCCTAAGTCCTATTAAGTCCTACAATTTAGAGGTCTAAAGGAGGGTTCAAAATTTCACCTCGAGTTTCTTTGGAGGTAAATTATTTTCTTTCAGGAGACTTTTTATTCTTCTTTATGTCTTTCCTCTGAGTAGTTTATAAGAAAGAAATAATGGCAGAAGATAAATAATAGCAAAAATGATTCAATATTGAGATGAAAAATTAAAAAATCTAAAGTAAAAATGGAAACCGAATGCTTAAAAAGTAAAATTGTAACATGAAAAATAAAAGTTACAAAGTAAAAATTGCGAATTAAAATCCAAAGAGTTGACATTTAAATTTAAAATGAGTGCTATTATAATTTGATTACACAATACCAAAGCTACTGCGCAAAATTCAAACGTGGTAGCAATAATTCACTCACATTACTTTAACTGTCTGCATACTGGAGATTTACTGGAAAATAAATTTACTGAGATCTCAATCTGGTCATTCTTTGTTTTCCTTCATAAGAGGGCAATTGAAAACGAGTTCATAATATCAGAAAACAATGCAAAGCATAATAATTTTAAATTCATGGCATAGTTACTTAAAAAGAAGTTTCATTTATAAAAGAAATAGTCGATGATAATATTTTCCTAAATGTAACAGTACACATTTTTAAATTTTTCATTCTTCACATTTTTTAATTCTTTCCTAACCTTAATTTTTTAACTAAAAATTAAGTTTGCTTTCAGAAAGAGTTTCAACAGACCTAGAGTTAAACCTATAGGTGAATTTATGATGAAAATATAAATAAAAATGGAAAATAATCGATATTCCACTTATTTTTATACATAAGAATGAATTTAAATAAATTTAAAAAGTAACATTTTACTTTTATTATATTTTTTGCAACATGTAAATGATTTCTAAACATACAATCTCCTTAAATAAACATAAAAATATGGAACTAATAGATCTTTTATTGAAATTAATCTATATATGATTAACTTTTAATGTAAAAATATTACGAAAATAAGAATTATGAGGATAAATGATACCCGCAAAATCTTCGGAAATCTAATAAAATCTTTTAAAATATGCTAAAGCCTTATAGCGCTTATGAATTTGTTCTACATCTTCCGAAATTCTAAGAAAATCTTTAAACCCGTTTGCATATTTGTTTAAATCCATTAAAATCATTGAAATACTTGTAAAGTTCTTGCAATTTTGAAATCTTTTAGAAATACCTTAAAATATTTTAAAGTACCCTAAAATGTTTAAAATCATTTAAAATCTTTTAGAAGCCCATTCAATCCTTTAAAGCTCTTGAAAATTCCTTGCAATATTTAAAAATACGCCAAAATCTTTTAAATCCTCTGAAATCCCTTCAATTTATTGAAATTTATTAAAAATACCTAGAAATCTTTAAAAATACACTAACATATTTCAAATCCTTTGAAATCCTTCGAAATTTCTCAAAGCCCTTTAAGATTCTTTGGAGTTCTTAAAAGCGCCTTAAAATCTTAATATTTGAAATATTTGAAAATCTCTTAGAACCTTTGAAATACTACCAAACCCCTTAATTCTTGTGAAATTCTTTAGAATTTATAGAAATAAATGTTTAGAAACTTTTTATATCTTTTGAAATTCCATAAAAACCCTTTGACATTTTGTGAAGTCACTGGAATCATTAAAACTGAAAAAAATGTTGAATCCTATGAAATCGTTTAAAATCCTTAAAAATTTTGGGAAATGATCAAACAAAAATCAAACATCAAGCAAAACAAATTAGTTTAACTAATTGCATTATAAAGAATAACAATAACAGAATTTTAATTTTCATATTTTAAGCATCGAGAAGGAAATGTAATTGTCATGTTGTCTTACAAAATATCGTGAATGGTTTATATCGAAAGATTGTCATTAAATACAAAAAATTATAATTGAAAAACAACAAAATCGTTCTTAATTTCGTAAATCATTATTTTTACACTTATTGTAACTAACATGAATACAAAAAGATGTTTTATGTTCATGTGAAATACTTTTTTCCTTTCAACTCAAAATCGAATGATTCCAATTTTTTTATTTTTGTACATACAAGGAATTTTACGTTAAGACCCATTTTGCCTTTTGTGTATAAGACAAAGCACGAAAAAAAGAACAAAGAAGAAGTATGTAAAGGCAAAATCCGATTTATATGCAAAGTTGGTGATCATAAAAGATCGCAGTTACACTTTCGACCATGATCCTGTATAACGATCCGCACATTGTGGAAAAAGTAAGATCAATGCATAAATGTTGATTCTTGTGACCGACATATAAAATCGTTAAAGTCCAGATGACGGGCTTACGACTCTTTTGTGATGTCTGATATGAATGAAAGGCGAAGGTCCTTATCATTAAATGTGAGTTTACAAAATTAGTATTCTGTCTCGAAGGAAATGCCAGTTGTAAAAAAATACAGTTTATATTTAGATAGCGCATCATTAGTTTAGAGAGAATAATAAAAGATATTTCCTTATTATTTTTCATTAGTCTGCAGAATCGCACGTGACAATGATTCTTAATCAAACCATCAAAACAAAAGTAACACTATTGCTTCTATAACTTTTTACTTTCTTATACTAATATGAAGGTATTAGTTTTATGTTAAATTGTACTTTACCAGTTTTCATCAAACCTCCACGTTTCAAGACCCCCTGAGTCAGAAAAAAACAATTTTTACCAAGGCGTCTGTCTGTATCCTGTAAGCAGGATAACTTTAGAAAAAATGATCAGATTGGATTGAGCTTTGCCATACTTTTTTAAGGCCTTAAAAATTGAACGAGTTGGTTAGTCAGCTATTTTGGAAAAAAATTCAGAAAGTTACAGCATTTTCTAAAATTTCAAGAACGTTTTATTTAAGATTTAAAAATTCTATGTACGGCTGTTTGTAGTACAGCTGATTGTAGAACTCGAAAAGTCGAACAATTTATCATCACGACTTTTTTTGATAAAATGAAATTATCAAAATTATAGCATTTTAAAAATTAAAAAAAAAAAAACAAAACTAAACATTTGAAGCCAAACAAAGGACGATATGAAAAAAGTCAAAAAAAGAAAAACGTTGTTTTTTGAACGCACTACAAGATTATCAAAACAACTTTTTTAATTTTCTTGAAAAATCTAAAATTCAAATTTTGATCGTAGAAAAAATAATAAAAAATCAAGAATTTCATTTTACGCTCAACCCATGAAAGATACGAAAAAAGTTGAATAGCAAAAAATTGTGCAACAAAAAAAGATCTACAAATTCAATATTAATCACTTTTTGATTTAATGTGTAGTTTTTTTATTCGTGAAGAACGACATTAAAAATAAAATAACAAAGTTTTTGGACAAACGACACAAGCTACGAAAAAAATAAATAGACAAAAGTTCTTCACAAAAAAACTACAAATTAGTTATTAATCATTTTTTGATAAGACGCGTGGTTTTTGTTTGATTCATGAAAAATGACATTAAAAATAAACAAATTAAATTTTATTTAAAAAAGACGAAAGATACCAAATGTTTAATAACAAAATGGATTTTAAATTCAATTTGAAAATTTGCTTCTAACATTTTTTTCTCAAGAAACACGTGAGGAGGATGTGTTTGTTAAAGCCGAAGGAGCTTTAACAAAAGAGAATTTACAATCACTAAATTTCAGTTGTCGATAGTTTGATCTTTAATTTTAGAAGCCCTATGCAAAAATGTGAGGGATGTACAATGACCGAGTGCCTAGCGCGAGGTAAATACATTATCGAGTGCGAAGCGCGAGATCCAACAGGTGCGCGCCCTAAGCGCACTCAAACTTGAGACACTGTATCTACATGGACGTGAATTTGGTTGCACTTGGCGTGAATCGCAATGCTCTGTCTCTTTCTTTTACACTAAAACGCGCAGATAGAAAGAGGCAGAGTTTTGCGTTTGACGCTAAGCGCAGACAAATTCACGTCCATGTATACTGTATCAGAGCAAAGCGAGCCGCGCGCATAGCGCGCAACGAGAACGTACCCGCACAGTAGGCAGATTTTTTCCGTTCAATATTAACCAACATTTAAGTTAAATATCAAATCAACTTTGAATAGCAGAAGTGTAAATTACAAAAAAACTGTTTTCTCAATCAGATTCTCAAGAAATAATTCTCAAATGCTAATGACCAAGAAATGATATACAAATGTGAAAAATATTTATGAAAAAAATTGCTTTTCGTCGTTTTATTATTCGATTAAAAAATTTAGACATATTAATACCCTTATAAAGCATAGTCAGTAATTATAATCAGATGGTTCTAAGAATTCATAGAATCCTGGGATTGCCGAGTTGGAATTTTATGCTAGATTGACGCTTGGGGATTTGAAGGTTGTCTGGATTTTTTTATTTCCTTTTATAAAATCTAACATGGAAAATTAAATAAATCCTCAAATGGAAATTATTAAATTTAAATTGGATTCTAAATAATGTTATTAAGAATATGAAACGATAAATGAACATCATTTTTTATTTTTCTTGTTGTATAACTTGAGAATTAATTTGTATAAGAATGAGACACTTTTGTTCCCCATAAAAATTATTATAAGATTCAAGTTTTTTTTACATAATTTCAGATAAAAAATTCAACACGTGTTAACAATTTGCAGTTAACAGACTACAAAGATTCATATTTACATAAAATTAAAATAGTTTGATCAATATACACTATTCAGTAAAAAGGGAACTGCAATTTGAATAGTAATCGAAATGTTTTTAGTATAAAAATTTAAAAAAAAAAACGAGCAAAATGGAATCCCAAATAAAGTCCAACTACAGGGTCAGAAACAAATAAGTACAAAACAAACATTCCTTCCCATTTTTCAAAAGGCGAAATAAGGACAAAAGTAGGGTAAAGTTGCCTAAGACGAGCCACCTTTCATATTTTTCGAAAATTTTCGATTTTAAGGAACTTTAGAAGTAAAAGCAATTATTGACATCATAGTTTAATGTTTGCTTTACAAAGTTCATACGCTTCAAAGTTAAAAAAATGTTTCAAAGGCAATGAACTTCGATGTTGAAAAAAATATGTA
>JAUELO010000135.1:2106535-2119279 GCA_032357855.1 Amphibolips quercusostensackenii
CGACTAGATGTCCCAGCGACTACTTGTCCTGGCGACTAGATGTCCTCGCGACTAGATGTCCTGGCGACTAGATGTCCTCGCGACTAGATGTCCTGGCGACTAGATTTCCCGCGACTAGATGTCCCGCGACTAGTTGTCCGGCGACTAGATGTCCGGCGACTAGATGTCACGTACCGCGAATTATTCCATGACTCTCGGATTAGTGAAAAGATATTTCGAAAGTCTGATTTTTTCCTCATGTAACATAAAATCATAACTTGCCTGACAGTAATTAAAGCCTAAGTCTGATTTGCTGTTAGAAAACAAAGTAAAGATGACATATAATTACACTACCTTTGAGACTTATGAATCTGTAGCAAAATCACCTCAACGATGATGAATATTATCAAGTAGTAAGGTATGATCTAACATATCTTGTGAGAGTGACACACAACTTTAACAAATTTGGTTGGGAAAATGAAACTTTTCTACAAATTACAGATTTTTGACGAAAAAGTACAAATCTCTAACAAAGTAGAAATTAATACAAATACAAAATTTTGAGCTGTATTTTCAACATGGGAAAACAAAAAAAAAACTTTCTACCGTTAAGGAATTTTTTGTAAGACTTCTTTTCCAGCTGGTTCAGAGATAGCGTTAAAAAAAATTCCGTAATACTAGCCCTAGCGCTGCACTTGACTGATTAGTTTTACGAAAAATTCCGTAATATAAGTCAGTGCCAATAACAAATTACAATTCAGGAGTTGCTTTCGTTTCTGTTAAAAAATGTTCTTTTTATTTGAAAAATGAACATTTTCTACTTCAACCTTTATCATTTCTTAAATTTGGAAATTTCTAAAATTGAAAATTTCAAATTGCTCTTTATACTTGTTGAAATTGAACCCTTTCAACAAAGCATTTAAAAGTGAAAAATTTTAATTGGCGCCATTAGGAGGCACTTATATTTATGGCAGCTTTCACGTTTTTAATGTTCATAGCTGAAAATTTAACAAGTTGGATTGGAAAGATGGAACACATTGCAATTTTAGTATTTTAAACAAAAGACTTAATTAAAATATAACTTCTGGAGAATAAAAATTCCTTTCCAAAAATTATTTACAAATATTATTTTGGTTTAAAACTTAATCTTCTATTATAGTTCTTACTATCAATGGCCTGACATTTTTTATTTTTGATTTTTGATGTTATAATTTGATAAAAATTAAACATTTTGCACAATATAATGGTTCAATTTTCATTAATTAACATTGTAACATACATATACGTATGCGATAAAATTTAATTGGAGAATTTTGGACATGTTTCAGGATTCCGCCCCACTGTGGGTAGGTACCAAAATCTACATTCTACTAACAAATAAAATAAATGATTTAGCAATAGCAACAGTTGTAATATCTCAAAATGTCGTACTAGTTCTAAAGTGGGTTGAATTAATCCGAACAAGTTTGAAAAGACCCGATTTTGTCCGGATTGACTCTAAAAACTTACAAAAAACTTTTTTAGTTGCAGTTTCTTGTAGTTTTCTTTTATAAAAAATTCAAAAGTCTACCAGGCTATAATTTTTTGTTCGAACCTAAAAATATAAAATTTTCATTTATTCGATGTTTTTATTGTTTTCTTTTTTTTGTAACATATAACTGTAAGGCTCGTAAGTGATGAACTTCTCATTTCATGTCGTATGGGTCTCTCACTTTTTCTCGCAATCTGAGCAAACGGGGCCTAACCTCGGTGCAAGGCGTAAAACTGGTTTGAAACGTTCCTAAGTTCGGTGCATTGGCACACGACCTGTCTTAAATCGCGATGAAAAATATCAGTCGACCTTTCGCTAAAGAAACGAGTTTATGAGATAAATAATCAATTACAAACGGCCCAAGTATTTGGATCATTCGCGACAATCGGATTCCGTCGATAATGTCTCTCGTGAAGTCAAAAATTCTAATTTCTAATTGCATTTTTATTTGATTTTTCAATTTGATTTATAATTTTAGTTCAAATATACTGAGTATTTTATATTTAATCGTTCATACTAGAAGAGATTTATATTTAGTCTTCAAGATCCTGTTTATTTTCTGCTTCACTTTTCAAATATAATGCAAATACGTGTTTATGTTTTGCGTTTTGTTTGCTACGTGGAAGGAGGTTAGAGTTACAATGCAGATTTTAATTTGTATCGCAGAAACAGGTATGAAATCAACAATAAATGACTGGCTACTTTTGCACCAAAAGCTTTTAAGTAATATGTTTGTGATGTAACTTTGAAAAATGAGGTAATAAATAAAGAATTAGAAATAATTCTTCTCTTCTCGGCGAGATCTCGAAGGTGAAGGGCGGACGGTCGCGGTTAGCGCTAGGATAGGAGACCATTCGTGATTTTTGCTTAGTCGGGTTTTCACTGCGTTCAACTATTGTCGAAGGGGAGGTTTGGCGCCGAGAATGAATGTGGGCACTCGGTGCTATTAAATGTCTACATCCCATCCAAGCTTGTCTGTCAATACCCGCCTGTGCTCAGAAGTTTTTGTTTTCTGCAGTTTTCTATTTCTCTGACCAAATGTTCAGACAACCCTTATGAAAAAGAATTATTGCGAAATATTGGATCTAATACTTTTTTTTCCGAATATATACCCATTAATACTTTTTTTTCATAAGAAAAATGACAGTGATTCTAATTAAAATCCGCCTATAGACGGTAGGGGATTTTAGAAATTGAAAAAATCCACAGTATTGAGTACGTCAGATATCGCTTAAAGGCTTATTATAAGATTTGCAGTAATGGGTGATTTGGTTGAAAGGCTTGATGTTTGAAGATTTCCTGTGGGAAGACGGACTTTGGATATATGAAACCCCGAAAAGGTTATACATAGAGTAAAAAAATGTATTCTAGTTTATAAATACAGTATCATTAATTTAAAAACAGGCAAACATGGACCTGTTTTGCACATTATCCAAAAAAGAATTTTGGAAGTGAAATGCGCTGAATGAAAAATTTCCTTATGAATGTGTATATATTATCTTCAATCCAAGAATACGTGATTTCAACTTGATGAGACGAGAAAGAGTAATTGATAAAAAAATGTTTGAAATACGTTGATAAAAAATCTTTCTGACTCAATTTTTCGTATCTTCAAAGCGGATATTTCAAAATCTTGTTCACGAAAAAGTAACAAATCTCAGAAAGTTGTATCAAGGCGAAACTCGAATGACTACGCGCGATCTTAGTGAACGTGTTCCTATAAGTCTTTACAAGTTTACCACCAAAATGACGACTCGAAGGAAAAAAGCGACCGAATATTTTATTACGCAAATTTAGCAAGGTCACAAAAAAACCAGCTGTCCTTAACGCAGGGCTTACATTTGCTAATATTGCCAAGGTACACCACTTTATACGAGATTGCGATCACATCATTTTTTCTCCTTATTCCCACAAGCACTTTCTTCGAACGTTAATAGAAAACAAAATTGCATGATTGCACCTTAAATTAATATGAAAGAATAATGATCCTTTAATTCACTAAACAATAAAAGTCGGCACTCATTCCAAATCAAACACCTTCCACTTGAAATGAAAAAATGTCATAATTGTCCAATAGAATGGTCCTAAAATGCCTAACAATTTTTTTTATGCAGAAGAGCAACGACCCCCTTTCCCCGATTTGGCGAGGTTCACGAAGAAAAAAAATGCGTATTTGTTCCAAATCGGTTTAAATTAACTGTATTGTCCTTTCAAACTTACAAGGGGTTTTGAATGGAAAACGCTCAGTTTTCAAACACGTGAGAAAACATCTACTAGTTAAAAACTGTTTATAAATTAAAGTTTAGTTACGTGTTAAGGAATGTTTAACAAATAATTCTCACCCAATAACTTTTAATTTTGATACCATCACCCCTAACCCCCTTGTATTGTACCCGAAAAAAACCATAAAAAAGAAAATAGCTGTTTTATATAAAATTCATATCAATGACAATCATTTGTTTGAACAATTATTATTTGGTTAAACAAACTTATTTTCCCTGTGCATCGTGAAAAGATAGTATTTTTTGTGAAAAATAGTTTGCAATCATTTAAACAATAAGTATTGACATGACTTTTCAAAGGACATGTGGAGAAAATTTTAGGTTTTCAGAATCTCTTTCACTAGGTCCCTCATTATCCAGCATTTTCTTATTTTAGAAATGATTAACCAACTATTTTTTTAAATATTTATTTGTTTAAATAATTTTTTCAGTAAGTTATGAACAGCTAAGGCTTATTTCCCAAAATGCATTTAAAAAATTTTTCATGTTCAACGAAACGAAATCAATTGGAAAAAGTAACTATTCATAACTCACTAAAAAAATTATTTAAACAAATGAATATTATAAACAATAATCAGGATACAAGTTCTGAAATATGAAAATACTGAATAATATTGGATTTTTATGATTCACGGGGAAAAAGCTGTTTATACAAATGAAAATTGTTAAAATAATTGCAAAAAGTCTAGAACCAAAAAATATTACTCCAAATATTCGTTAATTATGTCATTAATTCCAGTCAATCCTAACTGTTCTCGATTTAGTGAAAACAAATTATAAAAGCATAAATTGTTTATAAAAAAAGAAAATTTTTTAAATAAAAAATATAACTTAAAATTCATGAACTCTACTATTCATCTCGAAAAAAAACTTCACGTTTTACATAGGAAAAAAGTTTCTTCAAGCAAATAATAATTGTTTAAGCAATTAAAAATAAGTTTTAAGATACTTAACTTGTCTTACCGAATAATAATTATTTATGCCAAAAACAGTTTTAAAAAAGTCGTCTTCGGCATGAATGTTACATAAAACAGCTTTTTTCTATTTTTCGGGGCATTTTCCAGGCACAATACAAGGGGGTTGGAGGGATCATATTAAAAATGTATTGGACGAAAATTATTCGTTGAAAATTCCTTAAGACGTGACTAAGCTTTCATTCATAAGTAAAAAAGTTCATAATAAGTAGTTGCTTCTTTCATTTTTTTCTGAGTTTTTCCTTGAAATCCCATGTTTATTAAATATGCTTGCCCTCTAGCAAAAAAATGGACCACCCAATATGACCAAGAATTGAAAGGAGAACTGTTCAATGTGTTACAGTTATAAAATAGAAGCATTATCAATTGAACAGTTGTAAATTGATTAAAAACTTGAAAATGTATCAAATCGAATGTTTTCAAACTGGGTCAGTTGAAATTGAAGCGTTTGCAATTATTCAGATTGAAAATATTCATAATGGAATAATGTCGAATTAAAAACGTTTAAAATTGAAGACTTATGAATTCTAGCTATGAATCATTTATTTTTAACTAATGGATTAGTATAACTGACTTATTCATCAGTGAAAGACTAATCCATAGCTAGAATTAAATCACTAATTAAAATTAGTAAAAAATTTAACATATTTAAATTGAGAGAGTAGAGTGGAATATATTAAATAAATATTTATGCTCATCTCAGTTAATTCATATCATTTCACTACTTCTTCATATATACCCATTTATCTATGTATAGAGAGAAGAAAAAAAACCTTAAAAAAGAAAAAGTTTCGTTGATTTCGTTAAAGTTAATTTCATATGCACAAAAGAAAAAAGTAGCCAAAAACTGGAAATCAATATCAGAATTTAGAAAGTAAATTAATTTATCCATTAAGAATGTGCAAATGCAAAATTTCTTGCAAATTTATTCGTGTAAATCATCAAGGTAGAAGATAAATTAAATTTTTGATACGTCATGTTGACTTTTTATGCCTAAAAATAATTTTTTTTAATGTTAATTTCATCAAGAATGTAGGCGATAAATTAAAGTTATTTATTTAAGCTTGTGCTCACTAATCTGGAGATACGTGGCTGAAAATTTAGAAATATGTACAGCATTCTATCCTTCTGCAAAATAAGAAAGATAGAAAATTAATTTAAAAATTTAAAATATTAACTGGCAGAATTTAAAAACAAATATTATCCTAATTGGTATATAATAGTTCGGAAAGATTGCGAAAAGCGGGAAAATATCCAAAGTAATGCCAATCAGTTAATAGCTGCGGATAAAATTCATCAAAAATTATAAATTCACCTGTATAAATTGATCGAAAGTTCAGAAAAGTTGGAAATCCTTTGATTTGATCCTGATAAGTTAAAAAAAGTCCTCAAATGTTCTGAAGTATTAAAAAAGATTTCAAGTAGACCCAAAAAGCTTTAAATGATTGACTTAGTCTCAAAAAGTTACAAATGGAACATAAAATATTTAAAAATGTATGAAGTGATTTAGAAAGGTAAGTTATAACTGACCCGAATAGGTTCTGAAAACTTCATTATGGTTTTTAGTTATTCATGAAGTTCTACATTTATATTAATTGTTTACAAAAGTTCCAAGAAGATTTTAAACATGTGTTTGAATTTTTGAACTAGTTAATATTGATCAAAAGTGTTTCGAATTTATTCAAACTTGTTTAGAAAGATCTCAAGAGGTCCTTTGTCTGTTTGAGGTCATGTTTGTCAATCTTACTTGTAAGTGCATATGATAATTAAAAAGATCGATTAATTAGGCATATGATTACTTATTAAAAAGATCCAGGTCAAAATCTAATTTCGAAATTATCTTCTTTATCTTAATTCGCTTTTAAGATGTCTAAATTTTTCTTTAAATGTAAATCTCTGAAGGTAGAAATGTAAAATCTAAAATTTAAATTGGGTTTTGAGTGGTAATTGTGACTCTTAACACGATCCATCGACGAAAGTTAGGCCTTTCTTAAATACCGTTCCATTTGAACGTTAAAGAATACACGTAGGTATCCAGCATCTGAAAAATTCTCATCCTCCATTGATCAGCGTAAAGGAGGACACGACGTAAGCGTGTCCCGTTTGGCGTTATGAAAGTAAAAAGATCTTCGAACGGAAGCTGCGTTCTCTGCTAGTAGAAGAATTTCGGTCACTTTTCCCCGCTTGATACGCTCAAATGGAACCTGCCATTTCTGCTCTTTTAACATTTGAATACAAAATCATAAGATCTTCGAAATCGAATCCTTTTTCAAAAGATATAATATTCATCGCATTTAAAAGCCAATGAAGCTTTTCTTCCAAAATTTGGAGGGGATAATTACTTATAAGAGGACTTTAATTAATTAGAAAACTGTATGTTTGAATTCAAGTGGATTACTAATTCATTTTAAAAATATTTTTACTGTCTTAAATTAATTTTTTCCGAATTGTTTTTTTCTTTTATACTTCTAGGTACTTCATATATTGTTTACCAAATTAATAAGTCATTTATTTTGCACTAATATACACGCTAGGATAACCATTCAAAATTTTCACGGGCATTAAGATTTTCAAATTCAAGTCTAGAAAACTGAATATCAAATAAAAAATTTAAAGCGTTTCAACTTGTGTTTTATTTTCAATACGAGTATTTCAAATGCCAAATTTTCAATTTTGAACGCTTCAGACTTTTCACTTTTCAAAATTATATAATTTCGAAGTACCTAATTTAAAAATTATTTAACTTATAATATTTGGATTTGACTAAAGTAAAATATTACTTAGGAGAGACCAAAAAACATTTGTAAATAACATACTTTATCAATATTAAATATTGATAGACTGGAGTTCTTTTATTAAAACTCACAAATTTTTTATTAATTTTAATATTTATCAGTTGATAATTTGAAATATTAGAATAATAAAATTAAAAATTGCTCTAATTAACAACAAGATTACAATATTTTAAATGAACTTTTTTTTACTAATAAATTATAAATTTTTATAACAATCTTTCATTTAAAATGGTAATTTTTCGATCTGGAAAAAGGAAGATCGAAGTTCCGTCACATCCTACCACAATTCCAGCTCAAAAAGTTACCAATAATTTTATTAAATTTCAAGTGATTTAATTTCAAATTCTTTAATTTCAAACAGTTTAAGGTAATTGTTTACTTTGATGACTTTTCCTAATTTTGCAGTAAGTGGCTTTAAATCTTTTTGAAAACCTTCTTTTTTGTCCAAAAATAAAATAAGCAGACAGAGAAGACTAAAAAACATAAAAAATAAAAAATAATAAAAAAATTTTTTTCTATTATTGATTTTTTTAACTTTTCGGTTTTCCCAGGAAATTATAGTCAATTTAAATTCACTTTTATAAATTTTTTGCAAAAATATTTGAATTTTTTTTTAATACAAAAATAATCAAAAGAAAAATGTTTCTTTATTAAATTTTTGTTTTTGTTCAAATCAAATTTTAGAATGTAAGAATATAAAAAAAAGCATTATGTTGAAATAAGTTTGAATCTATAAAAGATTTTATTAATGTTAATATAAATAGATTTTAACGATTTCAATGAATTTTAATAATTGTTGAATAATTTTTATATTTAACAGATGGTTAATTCAAAATATTAGAATAGTGCAAATTGAAAATTGTTTTAATAATATTGAAATTATATTGTGTTAAATGAATGTTGTTTCGCTAATAAATTCTAAATGTTTATAACAATTTCTGTAAGAATGGTAATTTTTCGAGATACAAAAGGGAAGGGGGAAGTTCTATCATAGCCTACTATTTTTCCACGTTGAAAAATGACTAAAAATTGCTTTTTTTGGTAATTTTTAACGATGTTTGAAAATATTTTCGAGGTTATACTCATAATCAGCACCTGAAAATACGTTAGTATACGTGGTTTTAACAAAACGAGAATAGAATTAGTTATGAACATGGTTTCCTCAGATTTTTATTTTTTTAATTATCTTGTTATTGTTGCTTTTTTACGTGAAAATGTTAAAGTTTTTGGGTCTGCTCCAAATGTTATTTTAATTTTGGACTAAAAAAAAATTTTCCAAAATGTTTCAAAACATTCGCTACATAATTCGGAAAACGCATTAAAGTGAAGAATTACATAATATAATTTGATACCAAACAATTGTAAACGTTAGAATTAAAATTTTTAAAATTGTACATGCTTTTAATAATACATTTTTATCAATCTTGAAAAATTTTTCAAAATGAAAATTGGATAATTTTGAATTATTCAAGCTGAGTGAATTCAATCATGAACATTTTCACTGGTACCCCGTGGACTTTCACTGATTGAGATCTTGAAAACTGAGTCACTAATCTTAATGAAATTCCATTTTATTTACATTCTATTCTAAATGTTCTAACATTTGATTCCAAATTTTAGGTTATAAAACCCCAATTTAAAATTAAAAAATCTTCAATTATTTTTAATTTCAAACAATGTGGTCAAAGTGAATTGAACATATAAAAACTAAGGCAGCTAAATATAAAAATGTTCAATTTCAGAATTCAATCATTTCTTTTCAAATTTTTCATTATCAATTAAAAATAGAAAACTTTTTTATAATCTGAATATATTTTGAAAAAAGTTGGGAATTTTAAGCTCTAAACTTTCAAAATTAAAGAATTTGAAATCTGATGTGCAGAAAATTTAAAGAAAAACGCAAAAAAATCGAAGCGTTTCGTCGTCCTGAAATTCAGGATAAGTAGTCAAATATCATTCAGACGCTTGGCTAGTCGTCCCGAATTTTCGGGACGACTAATCCATCCCCTTTTCCAACTTCCCGAATTTTTCGGGACAACCAGACGCAGCGAAAAAATAAATGTAACCTATAATAGTGGATTAAGAAATGATCTTTTAGGATTTTGCGATATTGTATTTTCCTTCAAACAGAAGTAGGTTTAAAAATGAAAATAGAAAAATATTGTAGTTCTTAAGGGGTTACATAGGTAAATCCGGCAATAAAGAAAGGCGAAATTCATGAATGGATTGGCAGTGACCTAAAAAACAGAATAATGCCCAATTTGAAGACATATTTATCAACTTTATAAAAAATAAATACCTATAATAAAAATTTATTTGAAAAAATTAAAAATTGGCTCACTCATAGCATTTTTTGTAATTTCTATTTTTTGGTTTCCCCTACATGCTAGCCACTTCTCAGGTCGTACAAATGGTATAAAGAAGATTTGTGTACATCTTTAATGGCATAAATGCAGCTCTTGCACTAAAGAAACTCCGCCCGAAAAGGTTTAAAATTGTAGAAATGGCTCACACTTTTCTTAGAGAACTTGAAAATTGATAACAAAATTTTTTAGTTCTTTGTTAATAAAATCAAAAAAAATTCTAGAAATCCGCTTACTGGTTAGTGCAATAGAGTCAATTTTTTACGGTATCTCTGTACATTTTAAGTAACTTAAGGCATCCATTCGTTGGTTATCGTAGCTACCGTTAAAAAACGAAATACAAGAAAAAGCGGTTTGAAGTTTTGAGAAGTTTAGAATGTCATCACCTAATTAAATTTAAATTTACCTACATTCTCCGTAATTTTTAAGATTTTGAAATGAGATTCGGCTCAAAAACCTTGTGAAGGATTGTGAAATAACAAATTCACAAAAAATCCAAAAATTAAACTATGTGCCCCCTTAGGGCAAATTTTTGGTATAAAAAAAAAGATTATTTGTTCACCTTGCCTTCGACCTTGATGAAGAAATGGCGGAAGGAATGAGCAGGCTGTCCATGGTTCTAAGGGAATAATGAGAAACGACAATGACAGACTTGCTACACGCGCGTTTATCGAAAGTCGAGACTTGCTTTGCACCTCGAGGAGAATAAGTGGGTTAACAGCATCTGACGATACTCGATGGAGATAGTGCCCAAGTCTATACTCTGAGGTCTATAGTCTCGAAGATACGTGTAACAACGTGCGAAGGTGTCCTAGAAAAATCCAAATATCGGTCAAAGCACTTTCTTTGAACTTCAGAAATTACAAAACAGTTTATTGCGGTACTCTTCGCTATGAACCACGTTCCGCTTCCTCAAACTCTAATCTCAGAACCTTTCTCAAAAGACTCGTTCATTATATTTCTTAAATTTCTATTGAAGAATGTGTGCTAATTTTTTGAATCACTCAAACAAATACTTTAAGGTAAAATACTTTCGTTTTGATTTTTTAACCATAGGTATTGTACATTTATTGACTTAAAAATTCCATTCAGTTCCACCACATATTGTGGTGAAGGGAGTTGTTTGAATTCGCACCGGAAGTTGGTAATGCCAAACGTGTGACCTTTCATAACAGCCTAAGTACCACGCAATTTTGTTTTCATAAAGTTCTATAGGTCACATTTCCCAACCGATTTTAAAGTGATATTTTTTAAATAGATACTTATTGAATTTTGAAAAGGTTTATCGCAGGAGCTTTAAAGAAAAATTGTTAATTTGTTATTCAGATTGAAAAATGACAAAAAATTATACCTTTTTTTGTATTAAATAATTTCTTTTCACCTCAAGAATAACTATCCTGATACAAAAGACTTCGATTTAACAAAAATTGACATTGTTATGAACAAATTTAATTTTATATCGCATTTTTCAGGACAAACAACTGTTTTTGCGCGATCATTTCTTTTCAGTTCAAAAATATTATTTGAATAGCAGAAATTGCCACACAACAACAATTTTATTGCTATTATTATAAGGATGTTAAGAAAATTACTTATTTTGCATTTCTAACAAACAAAATTCCAAATCCTTTTTCTTCAATAGTTGTAGTCATGGGGTATCGCATACATTGTTGTCGAAAACCTGATTGGTTGCGACACTGCGTGAATATGACTTTTAGTTGCTGTTTTCAATTTGTTTATCTACTAGTAAAAGTTACAAATTTTCTGCATCAATTTTGTTAATAAAAATTTCCAATTAAGTGATTTTCTTTCATGATAAAATTTATTTCTAAATGTTTCTCAACATTATTGATGAAAGATAAATCTTAATTGTAAATTATTGTTTAATATTGGGAAATAATTATGTTCTTAACACGAAAATGTTTAATGATTTGTGATTTTGAAAAGTTAATTTTAAAAAAAATTTTAAAAGATTTGAAATGATTTCCTAAAATTTCGAAAAAGAGCGCAGATGATTTCAAGGAAACATTCTTTAATTTTTCAGGACTGCAAAATTTTAGAAAAAATTCGACTACGATTCCCAAGAAAATTAAAAATTATTTTTTATTTTAAAAAATTAATTTAAAAAGAATATTTAAAAAGATTTAAAAAAGAATCTTGAAGATTTTAAGGCCATTTTGTTAATTTTGCAAGATTTAAAAAAAGTTTTAGAAAAACTTCGAATCATTTTAAAAGATGTCTATTGAAAATTCTGAAGTTTAGAATTTTTTATTTTATGAAATGAATTGTAAGTGAAAATTGAAAAATATTTCATGTTATTTTCTGAAGTTTCGAGAAAGAACGTAGAGGATTTAAGAACAAAATTTCACACAAATTTCGAGTAAGTTTGAGAGGTATTTAGAAATTTTGAAAAGATTCAAATATAATTAAAGATTGCAAAAGATTTCAAAAAATCTTAACAAAATGTAAGTTTTTAGAGATTTCGAAAAAAATTTAGAAGCTTTTTAATAATGTTGAAAGGCTTTAAGAAAACAGAAAAAAATTCTCAAAATTTCTGAAAAAATTTAAAGTGATTATTTACTGTGCAAAATTAAGTTTTAAGGAAAATTTCAAAACATTTCTAAAAATGTCGAAAAAAATACTAAATATATGTTATATATAAATATGCAGGGTGTCCCAGTCTCAAGTGTCCGGACTTATATAGCTGTATAAAAATTTAAAAAATAAATCAAAATTCCTTTACCAAAAATCAGTTGAAGTTTTAGTTTTTGAGTTAATAAGTATTTAAGCTGGACCAATCAGGAGCGCAATACGCGTACG
>JAUELO010000135.1:2695610-2708119 GCA_032357855.1 Amphibolips quercusostensackenii
GGGGTGGAGGACCTCTGCAAACAGGGTGAAGGGGTAGAGTGTGGGGGTGTACTACGAAATTAATTCTAAAATACTTTGAAACAAGAAGAGAACGCTCGTCGTTCTCTGCGGAGAAGAGAATATAATAGTTGGAGAACGGACAAACGTACGGGTGTACGACTGTAAAGTTAATTTAGTTGTCAGCTCGGCGATCTGACTCGACGGCCGAGGCACGCGAAACTATTCCCATTCCTTCGGAAAGCAGTACCGCGACATTGAATGACACTGTTGAATAATAAATTCAGATTCCCTGTCAACGAGTGAATGTCCTCGGGACTATTGTAAACTTCACAAAGTTATTAATGAGTTCGGTTTAGGTCAACTTTGCTCTCATACTGTTCCGAAATCCTAACATTACCGAACTACCCATAAACATAAGCTATTTGCACTTGCGGCGCATGAATATTCCCCAAACTCTACTTTCCCCAATGTTTGTTCTGCCGAAATTCGTTATAACGAATAACAGTTATTTCTGATTTCTATTCTTCCGATTTCCTATTTACCCCAATTTTCGTCTTTCCCCATTACCATTTTTTAGGTTTTTATTTTTCCGAATTACTGTTTGGCATAATTGTCATTCTTCTGAATAGCCACATAACCTACAATTCATTCACGTGAATCGCCATTTGTTATCAATAATTCTACTTTATGCTAATTGTATAAATAAATTTTAGATTACAGGCCTCACAGTAGCTATGGGATAAAAAATAGTGTACGAAAGGTACTTTTTTACATTTAAGGCCCCTGGAAATCATCAGGAAATTCCGGTAATTCTCTATAATGTTTAAATTTTATATATATATATAACAGGTGACAGAAAAAAAATCTTGAATTTCGAAACACATATTTTTTATAGTTTTAAGATTCCTATACTACTTTAAAATGTATTTTGTGACTTAAATTGACTAAAAATGACTAATGTGCACCAATAATTTAACTAATGTTCTTAATAATTCAAAAGAATTCGATAAAATTGGTAAGAGTAGTAGATGAATTGAAATGAATTTAGGATTCATAAAAGTTCAGAGTACATTCAAAAGCATTTAGGTAAAAATAAAAAAATTCAAATGAATGGAAAAAACTGCATTGATCTCAGTAAAATAGGAGTGAATTTTAAAAAATTCAAGGGAATTCTGGACACTTTGATGAAATTGATAAGAATTTGATAGAATTGAACAAAGTTTAGAAAATCATAAAATTTCCATTGAGTTGAGAAAAATGAAAGTGGACATAATTCAGCGCGAATCCCAATAGAATTTGAAGTAAAATGAAAAAGAAATTTTATCTAAAATATTTAAGGCCATGTGAGCGTAACCTCAAACAATTTTTTCACATGTTTTTCAAAACCAACTTAAGTTCACACGAAACGCGATATCGAGTTAAAAATTTGGGGAACTAAATATGAATCACTAAGAAACGTTTGTCTGATCCTAAATTTTTATAATTTTTAAAAAGGCAAAAAAAAAGTGTTGACAAAAAAACTTTTTTATAATTGTAAAAATTTAGGACCAGACAAACGTTTCTTAGTGCTTCTTCTTTAATTTCTTAAATTTTCAACTCGATATTGCGTTTCGTGTGAACGTAAGTTGGATTTGAAAAAAATGTTGAGGTTGCGCTCACATGGCCTGAATTGATTTTAGTAAAAATGGAGTGGATTTAAAAGAATCTAAATACATTAGAAAAAATTTTTAAAGCAGAAAGAATGAACAATAAATAAACAGCATAAATTGAAAATTATCTGTAAATTATTAAAGATCTTAAATTTAATATTGCATAATATTAGATAAAATTATCTCTTATGGATCAATACATAAAAGTCTGTACGCACATTTTCATACGCATTTCGCTAACGCGAAGAATTAGGACATTTAACGATATATTTATTGTGATTTTTGCATTTATTTCAATACTTCTACCTTTTACCAGGAATTTCAATTTTGAGAGTCTTTTTATATCTAAATCGAAAATTATTGAAGCATTAAGGCTTTAACTTTAAAACTGCATAATCTGAAACGTTTTAAATTGATATGCGTAGAATTTTATATAGTTACGTTTTTTTAATTCAAAATAAAGAAATATTCAAGTTCAAAAGCTTTCAACTTGAAATTGTCCAATATTGACAAATTGAATCTGAAATTGTTTAATTCTGAACGCTTTCAATTTGAAATTTAGGCTACCGACGGAACAGAGGGTACTATATGGACCAAATGTTCAAAATAGAATACTTTAGGGGCTGAATATAGGATACAATATGGGATACAGGGACGGGACGAAGGTCAAATGATACTTTGGATAAAATTAAATGATGAGAAAAGTTGTAATTTGGGAAAATGAGTAAAAAAAAATCCTGTGACAATGATCGTGCTCAATTGAAAGAAAAAAGAAATCCGATAAAAATTGATATCTGATTTGACATGTCGAGTTTAGCCTCCAGTTAAAACGATTCGTATACCATTTGTTCCAATTTTTTTTACTGCAGTATAGAATACCAAATTGAATGTGAAATGTGGAAAATTCGTTCTGCTTAATAAAGGCAATTCAGTCTCTCAAGCATGACGATTTTTGCCTAAGGATATAAAAAAGTGCACTCGTACAAAAAAAGTCAATATACAATTTCATCTCATGGATGCAAAAAAATACGTTTTTCATTTTCTTCTAGTAAAAGTGAGGGGAAATAAAATTCAAAAATATAATAATTGAAAAATTGTTTCTTCTACACAAATTAATACACATGTCCTTTATATTATTTAAAACGTATAATATCATGAAAGTTAAAAAACGAAAGAGATTGTATTTTTCCGGGAAAATAAAAATGCCTGAATGAGGTGACTTAATCTTTATTTACTTTGGTTAAATTTTTTCTAACGAGAGTTGGTGGAATCTCAATTGAACCAATTAAACTTTAAACTAGGAGTACTATATGAACTCAAAGGAATGGCTGTGGAAGAGTTCACCTTAAATTTCAGGATCGAAATTAATTTTCCAGTTGAAAGCTTTGCATTTTTCAGTACAGTGCATAATTTCCATATGCAAAATTGTTATGAAATCTGATAATCAGATTTTTTTTCTTATTTCCATCAAAATCGAGAATTCCCTTCATCCCTGGATTAATTTATAATTAAATCCTTTTTCCATTTTCAAATTTTCTGTAACACTAGTGACCTAGCTATTTGATAATAAATGAGCTGGACGTACTTTTCACTTCAAAAAGTTGAGCCTGGATAGACTGAATTGGAATCACATTCAGTGATCCGTTCCCCGTGGGTAGTTGAATGGGTTCCTTAGATTTATGGACTAGGACTTAAGTACCCGTGGTTGTTTCAGTGGCCTACTTGCGTGCCGATAAATTTCGTCGACGATTCCCTAGGCAATATCTCGAGAAAAGAGCCCCGAAAAAACAATCCAGAATCTTCTCTCCCATTGATCTCGTTATGAAGACACGATTTTCCTGGTGAATCAAAGCCGCTATTTCCCCAAATCTCGAGAATCCCTTATGTTGAATCAATCGGTTGCCGGAGCTTTTCCGCAAGTGGTAAATATAAAAGGTTCTCACCCGAAGCTAAAACGTTTTTCAATATTTCATTCAACACTTTTATTCTTCAGTTTGTCACTAATAAATTATTATTATCAATTATAAAAGATGTGACATTTCGAAGATTGAGGATTAAAAAAAAAGAACAAGAAACAAAACATGATTCAACTGAAGCTTAGTTATACATACAAAATAAAATGATAAACCACATGATAATTAATTAAAACTATTAGTTCTGTAACACTTATATTTATATTTGGGTTTTTAATACTGTTTTCTAACCAAATGAAATAAAAAATTTTTTACCTGAATGGAAAGAAAGATGAACAAATCCTACGTTAAATAAGTCAAAGTCGAAAGGATTTTATCACTTCTATAAGAGGATATTCTTATAAGGTGTTAATTACACTGCTTCATTTAATTCATTATCTATAACTTCAGAGCAAATGAACTTTGTTGATGCTCCTTAACTCAGATTAAAGGTAGAATTATATTATTTTCTTTCGAGACAAATTTAGAAAAGAAAACAAACCAGAAGCATCTCGAAAGATATTCTCAGTAAAAATTTACCCTCGGTTTTAGAAATGTTCGCAGCTCGATAAAGCCCTTTTTATAATAAGGCACGACACTATTTAATCTACAACTTTGCAAGCATTTGGAATTGGGAATTAGACTTGAGGTTCCGATTTCCAATAACTAGCACAGTTGCCTTAATTGGTAGACTTAACGTAATATCCTCTTATTGAGTGGACAAAATCCTTTGAACTTGGATTAAATAGATGCATAATTTGTTTCTACTCGTATAACTACTTATTCAAATAAAACATGGTATCTCCTTTAAGAGGGCTTTCAGATTTGAAAAATATTTGTAAAAAGCAGTCTCACAATTCCTATTTAATATTTTATTTAATGAGACAATGTCGTGCAATGTTGAAAAATACTGCTCTCTCGAGGGGAAAGAATATTCCTCAAATTTTATTTCCCCTAGTTTTTACATTACTGAAACTCATTTGACTAAATTACTATTCAGCATAATTTTTCCCATGAATTGTCATTTCCCATAATTTTCTTGTTTCCAAATTTTCACTTTTCTGAGTTTTTATTTTTCAGAATTTTCTTTTGCCATAATCTTCATATCACCTAATTTCTATTATCACGAATGACCATTCGGCATAATTTTTTTTCCTTGTTTGAGAAATGTTTGTGAAAAGCAGTCTGATATTTCATACTTCATAACTTTTATTTTACTGAACTTCATTTGAGCGAATAGTTATTCGCCATAATTTCAATTTTTCCGAATTAATATTTGGCGCAATTTTTATTTTTCCTAGTCACCATCCTCTCGCATATTATTCATTTTTCTAATATTCCTGCTAATATCAGGACATTCTAATTTATTTATTATATATTTACTAATATTACCATTTAGCATAACTTTTTCTGAATTATCATTTTTTGGAATTATCATTGGCCCTAATTTCTATTTTTCCAAATTTTCATTTGTCACAACTGTCATAGCACTTAATTTCTATTATCACGAATGACCATTTGGCTTAATTTTTATTTTCCGCACCATTACTTTTATCCTGGAAGAGTAAATGAATGTTAGCTTATGTGAGTATCCGGAATAATAAAAATGATGACAAATGTAAAATTTACGACAAATAGTAATTCAGAAAAATGAAAATGATGAGAAGCAGTAATTAAAAAAAAATAGAAAAGAGGACAAATTGTTGTTATTTAGTCAAATTAGTTTACCCAGGTGAAAATATCTACGTAAAATTCCGCACAGATATCCACGTAGAATTTCACGTGTATTTACACGTGAATTTATCCAGCCACGTGTAAATCCACGTGAAAATTTTAAAACTACCACGTGAAATTTTACGTGGGTTTCCTCGTAAAAATATTTACATGGAATTCCATGCAGATCTCAATCTCTTACGGTTGCCGAGATATTTACAGTTGAAAATAACGTTTAAATTTCTAAATGGAAGTTCTTTAAACTTTATATATGGATTTCCACGTGTCTGAATGAATTTACAAGATTTCCATGCAAATTTCCATGTAAAATTCCACGCGGAATTCCACATCGATATTTTCACCTGGGCATGCGCCTCAACTAATATTACAAGAAATCAAATTTACACTAATGACGATCAGTATCGGACTACTAACCGGGTGATCTATGTGGGTACTGAAACATCACGTAAGAAAGACCAAAATAAAATTCCGATTTTTAAGGAATTTTGTACTTGAACTCTTGGCATAAGCTGAAAAAATTAATTTATTAATTTGATGTTTTAAAAAAAGTAAACTTTAGGCTCGCACAAAAATAAGTATTATTTCTCAAGTGATAAATAAATACACACAAGACCAAATTGCTTCAACTAGGGCTCCTTCAAAGAAGAATTTAATAAGCTTTCCAACGGTTTTTTAAAAACATTTGTATCTATATTCTGGATAGCGCCATCACTTTTCAAAGGCAAGGCTAATTTTTAATAGTTCACTCAGTTAGTGGTTCGATACTATTCGTTCGTAGTATCGGTAGTTTTGGAACTGACAATTTAAATATTTCTTCTATGTAGATTTAGTCGAGGGTGCAAATTGCAAATTGATCCTGCTTGACACATGCAATGTTCTTACATGAATTTTTCCCTCTAAGAAGTCGCTTATTTGCGGTATGCGGTCACCGCGATTCTCGGTCCGTCGAGGATCGTGTGAAATGCCAAGGCAGGGAAGTGGAACTGGGTTCGTAGCAAGAAGTCCTGGAATGCACTCCAAGACTGGAACTGCAAGCGGCAAATCACTTTGATTCCTCTTACTTCAGTCCTCGAGTCAAGTGCGTCAAGACTGAGATGAGAGAATCGGGCTTTGTCTCTGCGGTTGCTCGTTTTGACGAAATCTCTGATTGTCCCTCTATCAAGGTGGGGCTCCTTGTACTTACGTTGTGTCCGAAGTCATCGCGGTTGAATATTCAAGTTTGGAGGACCACTGCTTGCAGCTTTCCACGAGACCGCTTCCAAATTTCAGGGAAAGTGCACGTTCACGGAAGTATGACGAGCAAAATGTTTTCCTTTCCAGAGAACCCTTGCTTTTCAGATAAGCAAAGCTTTAATTGCTCCCAGGAGACCAACGTTTAATCGTGATCGGGCTTCCGTTTGGTTCATTGATTTCTCCATTAGTTTTTCGAGGTTTCCTCTCGCGCTCAAGAGGGAAAATAATGAACTCAACCCCTGTAGTGGTATATTGAAATAAACGGAAAAACCTCTCGGGTATTTTTTGAGAAGAAATCTGTCTAATTAATTTTTAACATCAGGGTGAAGTTTTAAAATAATTATAATTTTTATTTACTTAATTCCTATTTGTTTCTATCAATTTTTCTCCTTCTCTGACCTATATTCTTTTCGACCATTAAAATATTTTCTGAAACATCATATCTTTGTCATAAATTTTGGATATGAAGCAAACTTTCCATTTACGATTCAGATCCAAAGTTTGTCCCAAATCCTCACTTTCGTTCGAATTCTCAAATTTTTCCGCATTGCCTGGGTAACTTTAACAAAATAAACATTAAGTATTGGTTCAAGTCCTTGGGTTGGTGTGAGGCATATTGGTTCGAGTTTTCAAGCCAACGATAATATCCACACATCGATTTTTTTTCTTTTTTAATTAACTTCATTTTCTTTCCATTGCATTCTTATCCCACAGAGAAGACTCTTAATGATCCCCTTGGCGTTCACCGGTCAACCGTATAAAGTGCGTATAATAACGCCTTCATTACAGACACTATAGCGCTGTCCCTTACGAACCCTTATCTGGTCAAGGTAATTTGGGAATTCGGCTCGGCAGCCTGCGTCGAGATTTTAAGGCGGATTGCCCTTTCCAAAGTATAAGATTCAGACTAGTTACCATAAAAGGATTTTAATACGCAGTTAATTTCATAGGACTTGATTTTAAGTTAGTGCAGCTACGAACCCAATGTGGTATTACGAAAATTGGAGTAGCAAATGTGGGATTACATGCTCTTTAATTAATAGAATTTGTCCCGTCTCGCCTAGTCCCATTCTGTTACCTTGAGAACTAAAATCAGGAGATACTAAATTGGCGCAGCGGGTCATTTCATGCTACCTATCTTCCCGGATGTGGTGGATTTTAGGATTTGGGCGGATCTGAATGTTTCGTTGGGTGTATTTATGTTTGAAAGAAGGATTATCTAGCTTTTTAGTAATTCAATATTCCGAAAAGTAATTATGGAAATAGGTCAGTTTCTGACAAAATGTTTTGAAATTTGAAATTTTTTAGAGCTAGCATGTTGGAAACAAAATATAAAAAGTTCTATTCCTCTTCTGTAATGGGTGTCCTATTTTATATAATAATAGAGATCAAAAGTCTGTTATTTTATTATTTTGGTCAACATGGTAATTATTGATAAAATTGAGAATTTCTGCCAAACGCTTTGTTTTTGCTGCTTGTTAGAACGAAAAATTTAGGCAAACTTGACGTTTTCTGCGAACCAAAGGATCAACTTAACAATTTGGGCCAAATCGAGAATTCGCATTGGCGTGTGATAAATGAATTGTAGAATTTTTTTTATATTAAAAACAAAATTTTAACCATATTCCTGGGTCTGTAAATACCTTAAACCTAAAAGATTGAAAAATAAAAAAGTACTTTTTTTAAGTAATAAAGGATAGCTTAATGCAGAAGCTGAAAATGATGTTAATAATTACTCAAATGTTCTTTTATCAATAACAGCCAAAACGAACAACTCTTTAAAGTGAATAGATGACTTCATACAAAGTTTGAAAATATGTACTTTCTTTTATTTTGATTTTATATGCAATTAATTTCACAAGTTTGTTATTAAGTGGTTCGGAAAGACTTATAGGAGTTATTAAAACCTGGTATTATTAAAATTTACTGTTAAAAATGTAAAAAAAACAACCCTTCAATATGTATGAACTAAAATCATTTTCCATTAATTTCGAAACTATTTTTTTGTTAATTTTAGGCCAAAAATTACTTTAGTAAGTTCATATGAAATATTATTTCAAAGTTTAAATTCTGTTTTCTAATGAATTTCATCGTAACTAATTTCTTCACATGCTTTTCCTTGAGTGACTTGAAAAGATGCACAGGAATTAATAGAATTTGTGTTGATAAAAATTCACCTTTAAAATGTAGCAAACTTTACAAAATATAGAAAAAAATATATTTCGGAAGAAGACGTCACCCTGACAGAAGAGGAATTGGCTCGTTGGTTTTTTTCACGCATTGCAAAATCGTCTGAAGTTTAAAGAAATATAGCAAAAAATTGCAAAAAAATTTAATCATAATAAAACTTGGTGTTACGGGTCTCCATCATGCGCAAAACTATGAATCTTGCTGATGCCTGTGATTGGTCAGAGTGTCCCACAATGGAGACTGGTCAAACTTGATTGGCCAATCAAGTCTCTTTAAAAAAAAAAACGGGAGGACGGAAAGCCAAATCGGTTTGGTATTATATCCATTGTCCCTATTAATGTTATCAGTTTGTTTTAAGATTTCGATTGCTTTTCTATGTTTTTTTGGAACAATATTGTATGTTTTTGCGATGATGGTTGTTTTGTCAAACAAAATTCTATGCCCTGTTTCGATATGATGCTCAGCTAGTGCTAATTGCGTAAAATATTTTAGCCTGACTTTACTCTCATTTTCCTTTAGACGTTGGCTCACCACTCCCCCGATTTCTTCAATATAGACTTTGCTACAACAGCAATAGATTTCATATATTCCCGGATCACTGAGAGGTGCCTTTTTATCCTTATGGTTGTTTAGAAGTTGCCCTATTTTATCAGGTGGTTTAAATATGATTTAGATGTTGTATTTGTTAAGAATTCTTCCTATTTATTCTGTGACGCCTTCGATGTAGGGTAGAATGGTGGACTTCATGTCCTAATGGGTTATCAGATCTTTTGTACACTAGTAAGTCCAAGAAAGGCAATTTTCCGTTTTGTTCAATTTCCGTGGTGAACTGGATAATAAGGTGAAATCGATTGATAAAATCGGAAAAGTTGTGTACTTCATCTAGTCCATATCTCCAGATGAAAAAATTGTCTTCAACGTAACGACACAAAAATTCCGGTTTAAGCTTGAATTGGTTGAAGACTTTGGTTTCTAGGTGTACCGTAAAGATGTTGGCTATTACAGGTGAGATTGAGAGATACTAAAATATAGAGAAGCAATCGAAATCTTAACACCCTAATAACATTAATAGGGGCAATGGGTATAATACCAATCCGATTTGGCTTTCCTTCCTCTCGGTTTTTTTTTTTTAAAGACTTGATTGGACAATCAAGTTGGACCAGTCTCTACGGCGGATCGCTCTGGCCAATCACAGGCAATTTTCACGAAACGTCGGCAAGATGCCTCCTTTTATTATGATGAATCATCGTGAAACCGTTAAATCTATTATTAAAGTTTCAATTTGTGTAGGGTCGTTTTTTACAGGGTTTTTCAGGGTGGATCTTTATCAACGCAGGTTCTATTGATTCTTCTGTATCTTTTTAAGACGCTTACGAAAAACTTATGAAATGAATTACGACGAAAAGCACATGGAAACAAAATATACTTTTTTCCGATTTATAAAGGGTGGTTTCCCACTTTAGTTGGGTTATATTTTTCCCAACTGCCGTGATAATATTTCATCAGCTCATTGAAGTCATTTCAGGTCTAAAATAAAAATATAACATTTACGATATTTGTGAAAGAAGCGAAAATGATTGTAGTTTATAAATTTTTAAGGGTGGTTTTTTATTTTTAAGGGTCGATTTCAATAAAATCCTATCCCATTAACTATTCTAAGTATTCTTAAACAACCTGCTAAAAATTGTTCAATTAATTGTATATAAAATCAAAAGCAAACAAAATACATATTTTCAACCCTGTTGGGGTGGTTGATTCGTTCTGAAGAGTTGTTTCTTTTGTCTACTAATGCATGGAGAAAAATATATGGTAACCCCTAAAATCTAGATATTAAGGGTTCTAATATTTAACATATAACTATAGGACAGACATCTAGGATGTTAGGGGTTATAATCTGTGGAATATTAGAAACCATATGTACACGGCCATGAAACAGAACATTCTTCATTTTGAAGGTTTTTCTGCTGAACAAACAGCACTCTCTCGAACTATTTTCGTTCTTACAAGCAATGCAAACCATTATTGTTATTAATAATTATGTACAAAACATCAATAATCCACAGCAATCAACCAAAAGTCCACAGTATTTTCCTGCTCACCGCCAACCGCGCATGCGCTTTAACATCGAGTTAATATCTGGTATATTTTTATTTTTGCTTAACATCCCAATAACATAAAAGTTATATATGTTAAGCGGTATTATCCAATCCTTTGATATCTAGGTTTTAACGAGAATTTTTCTCCGCATGTATAACCACTTTCAAATCATTATTAGCGTAATTTTTTTTCTTCTCTAGTTGAAACCAAAAAAATATACTTTTGCAATTTGGCACACCTTAATTGGCATTCAACCAAGGATTTAATCCAACCTGAGAACTTTTTGTTTTTACTTCTGACTTGAGCCTACCTGCTAATATGGATAAAAATGACGATACATGTATCAAAACTAGGATTTGAGCCAATGGAAGTACTTGAGCGAACACAACTATTCGTGAATTTAGGATAAAAGCAATAAAGAGTTTCCGTCTAAAGTCCTAGGAGGCAGAAAATGAAAACAGAAGAAGACAACATGACAGAAGAAGCAATAAGAAAGCAGAATAAAAGAACGAAGGAAAGTAACAAAGTGAAAATAAGGAGAGAGGCCTCGTCCCAAGATAGTGGTAAGGCAGACAGTGCACTACCCATTACGCATTCCTAACCTCACTTTCAGAAGCGTCTCGCCTCATACCCCATCATTCAGCCCGCCCTCTTCCGAATCATGCGTCTTCTATACACGCAACTCGTCGTTTCTTTCGTCGGAGATGTGCGGGGCTATTTCAGGCAGAAGCCGGCGTAATTTCTTTTTTTTTTATTTATTTTTTTTCCCCGTCATCAGCTACCTAAATGAAAAGGCGGTACTTCGCCTTACAATAGGATCCTGCGAGAATCCTCTACGTGACTTCATGGAAGAAGCGACGATCGCATCGTAGGAAAGGGCTCCTCGGTTGAGAGCATTTGCTCAAGATGCCGTTTCTGAAGATTCTCTTATTGTTCGAACGCACGTAGGAGCCTTGAAAATAAATTCTGAAAATGGGTACTTTAAACTGAAAAGAGGGGCGTTGATGGACTTCTTTTTGATACTATAGTTGGTAAAGTATTGGTGTTGAAGAGATAATTACTCTCTAAGCTATTATTAAGGAATGGGAAGAGAGTGGAGCGGTATTTCACAAAGGAAGGTGAATGCAAAGAAGAACTGTTACGGAAAATTAACAATCCAATATCTTCGAATTTGTAAGCACTAGCCACCTAATTGCACTTTAAATACTAGGGTTCCTCTCAAATTGAGGATCATTGTTAAAAAGTTCTATTTCTCAAACGAAAGAAAAAAACCATTAATTTTCTTCTTACTTTGATCCCCCTTTAAACCCAAATAACCTCATAATAATCCCTTTTTTTAGAATCGTAATTATGTAACTTGCTTCGTGAACAGAAGACCATAAAAAGCCCGATTTCTCTGAAAGTTTTTTTTATCGTTCTCAAGCTTTCATATTTTCTTCTTCTGAGATGAATAGCGACGGAAGTCACGTAAAAGCACTTTCTTTACGGAAAAGTTTATATAAAAGCGAAATCCAGGTCGCACACCTCGCTCTTTCTCCCGATTCTTCCCACGAGCCCTTAGCAAATCGTTTGAGTCTCCGATGCGTTGAATTTTCTCTCTTTGCATCCTCTAGAACGCGTATCGAGAAGGTATCGCACACGCTGGTAGTGTTCA
>JAUELO010000135.1:2712244-2723266 GCA_032357855.1 Amphibolips quercusostensackenii
ACATCGTTACACATATCTGGCTTTGAATTCCTTTGGGGAGGAGATACAGTGGGGGTGGTAGAGGTGGAGGTGAAACACAATGTTGACCCCAATGGAAACACCCAGTCGTGCGAATAAACACTTCTCGGAACCAGGTCCGAATTTTGCGTGCCAACAGACATGCCACGCGCTCACTGTGTCGGTGCGGCGTTGTGAAACAATGTAGATTTTCATTTTTTTCCATTAATCCGCGAAAACAAAGGTAATGCCAAATTCGGATGCCGGAATATGCGCTCGTTTTAATTAACCCTGCTAAAAATGGATCAGCTTTCCGCAAATAATTGAACCCACTGCAATATTCTCTATTAAATTTGATGTCTCTAGAGAGCTAATGCAGAAAGACGCAACTTGATTTTTATTACAAAGGTCGATAATTATTATTTGAAACTGTATCTTTCTCGTAGCAGGGTGACCGTAAGCCAGGGAAAATCTGGAAACTAGGGAAAAGTCAGAGGTTTTGAAAAAAAATCTTGCATAAGTTAGTGAATTTCTATAACAGGCACTTTAAATAACTGCCCAGGATAATAAATTTGAAATTTATTAATTTGAATTTGAATTTTTTTTATTCCCTTTATAAAAGATTCTATGATAAAAATATTATACGATTAAGATTCTGGTCTGTAAATATTAATGGTCAGGGAAATAGAAAATTTGGTCGGAAAAAATGAGGGAATTTTGAAAATGGTTTGCGGCCACCATGACATAATATTCTCTTTAGTAATTTATTTGTCTGGTATTTCTATTTCTTTTTTTGCAGTTGCTTCCCCTGACAAGTATATTTATAGTTAACATTTTATTATTTGGAAATTCAACTATTTGTTCAAAATTAATTTTTTATTGAAAAAAACATATTTTATACTGAAAAGTCTACTGAAATCTTTCTTGGTTGAAAATTCAACTATTTTTATAAAAATTCATCTTTTTCGTTTAAAAATTAATTGGTTTCAGTAGAAATTATTTTTTTAATAATAAATCAACTTTTTGATTGAAAATTAATCTTTGTTGTTCAAGAATTCAACAATTCTCTTGAAAATTCGTCTTTTTGCTTGAATTACACTGTTGAATTTTGTTGAAAATTCGTTTTTTTTTATCTGAAAATTTAACTGTTCAGTTGAAAATTCATCTCTTTGGTTGAAAGTTTAAATAATTTGCTGCGAATTAATCTTTTTAAATTGAAAATTCAACTACTTAGGTAATTGTTTAACTAGTTTGTTAGTCATTTTTTTGTGTGGAAATTCCATCTAATTGGCTGAAAATTTAACTATTTGTAGAATTTTGTAGAATTTAGTTAAAAATTTATCTTTTTTAGATGAAAATTTGTCTTTTTTTGTTAAAAATACTACTGCTTGGTTAAAAATTAAATTATTGTTGAAAATTCAACTGTTTTACGAAAGATTTGTCTTTTGTCTTAACAAATCAAAAATATGGATCAACTTTTTTTTCTTTTTGTACTGAAAAACCATGTTTGCAGATGGAAAGTTCATTATTATAGTTAAAAATTAATTTCTTCAACCTTCAAATCAAGAAAAAGGCTTCCCTGCAAAGGAAACCTATTTTACTGCAATTTGTATTTGAGTGAGACACTTTTAAGTTACAATTAATCATTTTTTATACTGTATTACCCAATTTGAAAGCACTCAAGTTAAACAAACAAAAATAGTAGAACACAAAATTCTAAAAATACATTGTATGTCATTCTATGTAATTTCTTCCACTCTTTCGCTAAACCTGTCTACCAACAAAATTTTCGCACCTCTCCTAAATCGACAGTAAAATGAATGAAGTGATTTAAAACTTTTTACTCCTGAAATTTATTCACAGATGAAAGGACCATCAATGTCCAAACCCAGAGCCAAGTGTTTCGAGTCCCACCCCCAGCACGAGAATCTACACCTGAATTCGAGCGTAGCTCGTACATATTTTTGTTAGCCAGAGTCCTTTGACCTGGAAAAAAGCGAGGAGTAATAAGTGCGTTAACGCCCCGTCGAGCGGCAGCTGCGTAAAAAAGACGAACGCGTAAAACGTATAAGTCGTAAGCATCGGTGCGAAACGACTGAATGCTATTCGCGAATCGTGCCGCATTCGAGCTGCAGCAAAACATGTCGACAAGCTTTGAGACTTTCTTTCGATAGAGCTAAAGCCAGAGTCGGATTAAAGCATGTGCAAAAGGAAAAACTCTAAAATAAATTCGACGACCCTCCTTGTTCCCCTTTTCCAATGTTACGCTCGATTTCATTATGATAAATAATGTATACAACTGGGGTCCGAGACCTCCAAAACTCTTCGAAAATATTGGATTCGATTAGAAGTAAGTGAATCATTAGGGAAAAAGTTTAATAACTTTGCATGAACAGGCGGAATTTTTTAGGAGTACTCGAAAAAGTTACTCGAAGGGTCTGAGTTTATAAAACTTTAGTGATGATATAAGAATTGCAGATCAGATAAGCCTGATAGTCAATTGAAAATACAATTTTAACAAGTGAAGGGTTTCGAAACAAAACTGACTAAGCGACAAAATCTAAATTGTTCGTCAGAGAAAAAAAAAATAATTTTGGATTGAACTATAAAAAGACTGATAAGAAAAAAATTCGTACCAAACACTTTGATTTATTAATTTATTTATTTACCAATTATTTAAATTGAACATTTTTGTAGGTTTGAAACTCTAACTATTGGTACGTTAAAAAACTAATTTTCTACCAAAATAGATAAAATTTAAGCGTAAGAATCTCAATCTAAAAAGTCTAATTTAAAAAAAAACTTGTGACATTTAAACCCGAAAAGATTAATTGTCAACCAAGAATGAAGATTTTTCAACTCAATAGTTGAATTTTCAACCTACAAAGATGAATTTTTAACCAAATGGCCGAATTTTCAAATAAGAAAGATTAAACGTCAACCAGAAGCACTTGCATTTTTAAACAAATAGTTGCATCTTCAAGCCAAAAAGTTGAATTTTTTTAGAAAACAGTTGAATTTTCAACCACGAAAAATGAATTTTGAACAAAAAACTATTCTAATAAAAAGGATTAATTTTTTATCCAGCTGGATGTATTTCTAACAAAACAGTTGAATTTTCAACCTACAATGATGGATTTTCAACTAATTGCTCGAATTATTAAACATGAAAGGTTAAACTTCAACTAAAAAAAGTTGCATTTTGAGCTAAATACTTGAATTTTCAAGACAAAAAGACACATTTTTTAGAAGAAATTTAAATTTTCAATCCAACAGGATAAATTTTCTGCCCAAAAAGACGAATGTTTAAACAAAAAAATTTAATTTTCGTCCAGAAAAGAGGAAATTTGAAACCAAGGAGACTAGCTTTCTACAAAAAAAAAAAGAATATTTAACTGAAAAGACCAATTTTCAACAAAGAAGTTTAAATGTCAACGAAGTAGTTGAATCCTCAACCAAAATAGATTAATTTTTACTCAAACAGCTGCACTTTTAACCTAAAAAAAATAACATTTCTCCTAAAAGAGTTGAATTTCTAACCTGGAAAGATTTTTCATTCTAGAGAGAAAACAAATGTTAACCAAATTTTTGAATTTTCAAGCCAAAAGGGCGTAAAGGCTCTATAAAAATGTTTTATTGTCAACCCAAAAATTTGAATTTGTAACAAAAAAGTTGGATTTTTAAGACAAAAATTCAAGTCTTCAACCAGAAAATATGAATTGTTAACAAGAAAGTTAATTTAAAAAAAAATAGTTTGATTTTAAACTAAAGACGATCAATTTTTAACAAAAAATGGAATAATTAAATTCGAAGTTGAAAAAATGAATTTCCAACAAAAAAAGAAAGCATTCTCAAGAAAATTTTTAATTTTTCAACCAAAAAAAATGGATCTTCAACCAAGCAGTTGAATTTTCAATCAAGAAGATTAGTTTTCTATACAAACAGATAAATTTACAACAAAATGCATACATTTTGAACAGAATAGTTGAACTTTCAACTACAAACGATCAATTTTCAACCACAAATGAAATAGTTACATTTTCAGTTGAAAAAAATTAATTTAAAAAAAAAAAGAATTCGCAACTAATTTTTTTAATCTTGAGCCAATAAAATAAATTTGTAACAAAGTATAGTTGAATTTTCAACGAAAAAAGATGAATTTTCCATGAAAAATTTATTAGTTGAATTTTTTAACGAAAAACTATCAGTTTCAGTGATGTTAATTAGTTTTTAAGTAAAAAAAAATTTCAAGACAATAGTTAGATTTTTATTGTTTTATATTAATTCAGTTCGCATTTGAGCAAAAAACTAGAAAAAAGGGAAGTTTCAGGAAAACAGGGACAAGAGAGGAATTAGTTTAAAAAGGAGAAAAGAGGGGAATAGGGAAAATAGTTTATGTTTTCCATGTGTGACGTCACATCTTGGGTCAACTCCCTCTAATGAAATAATTTTTTTCCATGTGAAATGTTTTGAAGAATGTAAATGAATCACTAGAAATACCAAAATCATTTAAAGTTTCGCTATTATTTTAGTTAATTTGTGAATGTTTCTTTTATCAGGAATGTGGCATGGTTTTATATTTTGCTGAATAAACAAAACATCTTTTCTAAGTGCATCTGAAATAGATGACATCAATTTATAATTACAGCATGATATTCGAACTTATCTCAATATTAATAATCAGATCAAAGGCACGGAACCAATCCGATTGACTGGTCACTGGGAGTTCGAATGTCACATTTAATAATAATCGAATAATCTCTAAATGCTCAATCATGCACATATATAGATGACATCTGGTATATTTTAGCGCAATGGTTTCAGTTATCGTTTTCCCATTTTGACAAGCAAGGCAATATATTCAAGAAAATCAAGAATAAGAATTAATTCATATCATAATCATTCATTTCGTAAGCAATTTGATTGAAAGGCTTAATTAATAAAGTTTAAAAAAAATCAAAGGAAATTTTAGTTTTATTTTCCTTCCCTAATTGATCATTTTTTAAAGAGAAATTTTTCATTCAAGATAGAAGTATAAATTTAGCCAAATACCTTAAAGTGGGTTGCAGAAATGCCACTTAAAGCTGAAATGTTTTGCCTTCTACGCTGATGACAGCTGTCACGCGTGCCACAACAATTAAGCGAACCGTTTAAAATCTGGAAAGATCCGCTCAAGGAGGTGCAGACTGAGTAATATTATACTTTTTAACAAGCCAATTTTGTCCAGAATTACATGACGTGAAAATAATTTCTAGGTAACATACTAGGACTTTTTGGGGATCTTTGCAGTCACTTAGGTGCTTTGTCCAGCTTGTCACGTGCTTTCTGACGATAGCTGGTCATTACTTATATTTGTAAGTACCATTTAGAGGCGGTCTTGGAGTAGATTAACGAGCAACTGACTTCACTGGATAAGAAAAATCACTATTTTCGTCCAAACTAAGATTCTTGGACTAAAATAAGTTCTCAACATTTAAAGATTTAAAAATAATACATCAAGTTATCAGACTTGAGGTTCGACTTCTTTATTTAAAAATAATATGATATATTTAAAAAGATTCTTGAATATTCTATTTATTATCAATAATTCTAAAAATAAAAACATTTTTCAATCTTTAGACTCCTCATTATTATGACATTTTATCAAGGAAGAGAAGACGTTTATTTTTCTTAATCATTAAAATGGAACGTGGATTTAATTTTAAAATTCTTGAGGACAAGTTCTCCTCACGTCACTCATTCCGCAATTTTTCTTTCCCTGTTATAGTTACCCAAGAATGTGTCCCTGAGCCTGACATCAGAAAAGAAACCAGAAATAATTTCCTTACTTTTTCCACAATAAAAAGGAAAATTGTCTTCAGTAAATGACAGTTTTCGGCACAACAATGACATATTTCTTTGTCGACTCCAAGTATAATTAAATAACTCTGAAAGTAATATTAGAATAGGGAGACCCGCAAAGAAGAAAGTCTGTTAATTTCCCGATATTAAAAAAAAACGACTAGAAATTATTTGTTTTCCTTTGAAATATTAACTTTCGACTTCTACGTCTCTTGATTTTCGTAAAATACTAAAGCCGATTGCATAAAAAAGCAGGAACTATTCAATTTTTTACTAAAGGGCCAGTATACGTCAGAAATATCAATGAAAATTCTTATTGATTTGATTCAGCGACCCATTTCTCACTGATTCAAATTTAGAGAGTAGTAAGAATACACCAATTCCTTATACCATAATTTCACCTTCTTTGATCTCCCAGTGTGGCAGAGTGAGGAAAAAGCACATTTTTGGACAGATGACTCGTTATAACAGGTAACTGCAGATGTTTCACTCCGACTTAAGCAAAATTTGTTTTTTATAACAAATTTTTAACTTTTTTCTAACTTTTCAGTCATACTATCTCATTTAAGACTTTCAAACTTATTAAACCCGGTCAGAAGATCAATGCAGTAACTAACTAGAAATGTCTTGCCAAATATTTTTGGCTGCCATATATTTCAAGTTGCAAAACATTTGTAATTATGTAAACAATTTTTGATGACATAAACTGCATATTTTATACAAAAGCTATGGATTTCAAATATCTAATCATTGCGAATCACGAAAAAATGACGTTCGTTCATTTATTTGTTTTTAAAATTATAAAAAATTTTTTCTGACTCCATTGGAAATTATTTTTAGTTAGTTATTACATTAAATCATGAACAGTTTTAAAGGATTTAAATGCCTTCAAAGAAATAGTACCACTGAAAAATTACAAAAAAAAGTTGAAACTTTATTACTAAACAACAACTTTTGCTTGCGTTGGATTGAAATATTTGCAGTTACACGTTTTACCTGGAAGACTTACGGCCATTTCTAAAAAAAATTAAATTATTAACAATTGCCGATATTGACAAAAAATTTGGTTAAAATTTGGAGAAAAAAATTTGTCTGTACTATGTTTTCAGAGCGTATATTTCTGTCTGTAATATACCAAATTATATAAGAGACATTTGGTTCTAAACTAGAAATAATTGTCCCTCATTTTTGGTATTTGCTGTCTCCCAGACCTTCAGAATTCCTTCATCCAAATCTATTACCCTCCGAAAAATTGTTTCTATATACTTATATAGGTACAAAGGACTAAAGGAACGGCTATAAATTCTGAAGAGATTTTCTCGCACGTGCGTATGGGGCTAAAGGAGAAAATGAAATTCTGAAGGAGTTTTGGCGTCTCCCAGAAATGGCCCAGTTTGGTGTCGATTAGCACCTCATAAATTTCACCAACTACGGGAACGCAATCCACTCTTGCGTTACATTCCAACGATCCGTTGATTCGCATTATGGTTGGCAAGATTTATTGAAGTTGACTTGGTGTCTAATTTTTTTTCGAATTTTCTTTGCAAACACGTGTCCACCACGTGTTAATGATGCAGGAGATGCGTTTCCGCCTATTATAAGTCCAAACAGAAGGTTGTATATGTGTGGTAAGCGAGAAGCGAGGGGTGCGTAATTGCTGAAAGGAAAAAAGAGGGAAGACTGAAAACAAAGTGAAGAGGTCCCTTGAGTGGGGAAATATTCCACTAGAATAACCAACCAAAAAAAAGACGAAAAGACAAAACAAGACATAAAAACAAGATAAGAGAATATAAAGAGACTTGATGCTCCCTTGTGGGAGTTTCAAGAACAAGAAGTTAATTAGAATACCTTTTTTTGGCATATGTCTAAACCAAGCTGTAGATGCTAAAGTAATTAAGAAATGAAGCAGAAACTTATGGTCAGCGACGATTAGAAATAATAAAAAAATATAAATTTATAAGTTGTAATTGAAATATGATAAACCATTAGAGTTGTTACTGAATTTTAACTTTTTAAAAAGGCCGTGGCTACGTGTATCATTAATTATTTGCGAAAGCTGCGTCACTTATGTTTAAAACAAATTTATGAAGGATCAGGGTGTCTACCCGATGGATCAGTATAAATTCCCGGTCATTTCCTGGTATTCTCCCGGTCAATTGTTAATTTTTTCCGACCAACTTAAAATAGTTTGAAGAATCTGAATTATTTCAAGCGACTTGTGAAGATTTCAAGAGATTTCTAAATATTTAAAAAGATTTAAAAGATTTCTGATTTGGAACAGGGAATTTTGTAAAAGAATTATAAATCTTAATTTGAACAGGAATTTTTTTAAATTCTTTTTTTTTTAATCAGCATTAAAAATATTTTCTAAAATTTTCTTTTCAATTCCCTGTTCTAAATCAAATAATAATTCTTCACGAAAATTCAATGTCCTAAAGTCTAAATTATAATTCTTTACGAAAAATCTCCTGTTCCAAAGTGAAAATCATTATTCTTTACGGAAATTCTCTGTTCTAAGTTACAGTTACATTTATTTCCAAACACTCCCTGTTCCAAGTCAGAGTTTAATTTTTTTACAGCATTTTTTATTATAATTCATAAATATAGTAACTCCCCTTTTATGAAACATAATGTTTAAAAGCTGCCGAATTCTGACTTGGAATAGGGATCTCATAATTCCCTAGCTTCCAAATCAGAATTAAAACTCTTTTCCAAAACTGTACACTAATCTAGTCCCATGGGTTGACCTTCAGTTCTTCCTTTCTGATTTTTTTTTCAATTTTTCCGCTCAGGTTCCAAAAAACCCTTTAAAAGCACGCAGAAGCTGCTAGATATCTTTTGGATGTAAATCCTGACTTTACGAGTGTTCCCTGATATATTTTAGGATTGTTTAATTACACTTAGTGAGACAATGTATCAAATTATATTTTTCTTTTAAAATTGTATTTCTGCCAGTTAAATGATGTGAAATATACCTACTGCGACGAGTGAACGTAACAGATAAACAAATATGGTGACAGCGGTGGGACGCTCATAATCTTTGCAAAGATTATGATCGAAAAATTCAGGCAGAAATGGCTAATAGTGTAGCTATCAACGCTTTCAGAGGATGAATGAATGTACCTGAACTGATCGTGGAGCAGTCATGAGCAGAGCACGATTCGTTTTCATTGATAAAATCGGAGATCTATAGATATCTATATCGCTTTAGGTAAGCCGATGGTGAAACGAGGAAGGAAGATGAAAAGGAACGGATCTTTTTTACCGAGATGCCGTATTTCACATTAAGTCGAAGGCGAATAAGGTATTGAAGTCAGCTGGCGCCGTGGAATCGAGATGAAGGGAACTGAGAACTGATGTAAGAAGTACGGTATAGCTACCTTGTGGTATACGAATGTAATGTTTGAGGCGTGACAAAGAGCTTATGGAAAAAAAATTTACTTTATCCTACCTAGTAGTACTCTCCCGCATTTTACCTGCTCAGTAGTGCTCAGTGACTCCCTTTTATGACCGGGGCCCCTTGAATCTGCAGCCTGCAAGCACAATAAGTACACCGCCTTGGGGAGGCGCGCAATGAGTAGCGCATTTCTCGCGATACGGAATGACGCGAGAGGAATTATTAATGCAAAGAAAAGGGCATTGTTAAAACTAGAGTAACAATCAGCTTTGTATGTCGCGGAGGTAATTCCTCCTTCTATGAAGCAACTTTTAAAAATGAAGCTCGCCAAACCAGGATGCAAAAGAAGAGCTAGTAACTTGTAAGTACATTTACAGGTTGGCGCATCTTTTCATTACCAGGCCTCGAACTCACTTCAGAGATCAAAAACAGTGTCACAACAGCTTCACAGTCTTTCCCTATTCCCCCCTTTTTTTCGTTTTTCCACTTAAATGCGAACTTAATTAATAGAACAAAATAAAAAAGCCTAACTATTTTGGCTTTAAGTTCAGCCTTTTCGGTTGAAAAGGTAACTAATAAATGTTTGGTTATAAATTCATCCTTTTTAAGTTCAGCATTTTATTTTTCGGTTAAAAATTACATTATTTTGTTAAAAATTCAACAATTAGGTTAAAAAGTCATACTTCTTTGTTGAAAATTCGTCTTTTTGGCTTAAAAATTCAACAATTTGATTGCAAATTTTTTTCTTTCTCAGCGAATTTCTATTCGGTTTGAAATTTAACTATTTTATTGAACATCCATCTTTTCGGTTGAAAATTCATCTCCTTCTATACAAATTTCACCTTTTCTAGTAAAAAATGCAACTGTCTGGTTGAAAATTCAATTGTTTTGTAGAAGAATCGTATTTTTGTCTCGAAAATTTAAATATTTGGTTGAAAATTTATGTATTTTGTTAAAAATTTAACTGATTGGTTGAAAATGATCTTTTTTCTTTTTGAAAATTTATACTCTCGGATTAAAATTTAACTGTTTTGTATAAAATTCATCTTCTTGGCTTGAATATTCAACTATTTAGTATAAAATTAAACTGTTTTGTAGAAAATTTATTTTCTCTTTAATGAAATATAATTTTTACATGGAAAATTTAATTACTCGATTTTTTGTTAAAAACTGATCTTCTTTAGTTTAACAATTCCAAAATTTAGTTAAAAATCTAGGTTTTTTTTGAAAATTCAACCTTTCTGGTAGAAAGTTAATCTTCTTGGTTAAAAATTTAATTATTTGGTTAAATAATTATCTATTTTGTTCAGATTTCATCTTCTTCCGTAAAAAATTAATCTTCTTTGTTAAAAATTCATCTTTTTGGTTGAATATCGAACTATTTAGTTAAAAAACTGTTTTGTACAAACCTCATCTTCTTAGTTATGAATACAACTTTTTGATTGAAAATTAATCTGTTTTCGTTGAGGATTACATTATTTTATTGGAAATTCATTCTTTTTAGTTTAATTTTACAGTTTTTTATTTCAAATAAATATCTTTTCTTGATTAAAATATCAGCTATTACATTTTTTGTTGGGGATTCATCTTTTTTCGTTAAAAGTTGAACTGCTTTATTAATTCATGAGAAACAGTAAGATTTTACACCCACCCTCCCCTTCTAAATCGTCTATCATTATTTTTGGATGACCCCTAAATAAATTCAGAAAGACAATTTAGTCGGCAAAAATTATATGAGGGGGTAAAAACTTCCTGAAATTAACAAAGGAGGGTACATGGTTCAAAAT
>JAUELO010000135.1:2855575-2866850 GCA_032357855.1 Amphibolips quercusostensackenii
TTTGTTTTTTGGGATTTTGAAAATGCTACAACTCCGATAATTTTGGTTTTATCTGGAAAAGTCATGAGGATAAATTATTCATCTTTTTTAGCGCTACTTATAACCATGCGTACAATTTTTAAAGCTATAAAAACGTAGTCTCAAAAATTTTCAAAATGTGCTCACATTTTGAATTTTTATCCAAAATGGCTGGATAACGAACTTGACCTTCAATTTGGGACACTTAAGGAGTATACTAAAGGCCAATCCAATAGATGAATTTTTTCAAAAGTTATCGTGCTCACAGACAGACAGACATACAGACACATTCGTAAAAGCCTGTTTATCGGGTTCAGGGGGTCTCAAAACGTGGGCATTTGACAAAAACTGCGGGGCTCCAATTTTACAGAAATCTAATACCTTCTCATTATAGAATGAGAATGTAAAAAGAATGTCGAAAAATCAAAATTTGAATTTTCAAAAAAAAGGACTCGATCAATTTTTCCATCTCTCACTTAAATTATTCGGGCAAAATCAGAGAATTTAATGTATTTTTACAACAATATTTAGAACTTTTTTATATCTTTATTTACAACCAAATCATGCGAGTGCTTTTTTTAAATATTCTCTTAACTTTCTCACAATATAAGAATTAAAATCTTCAGAATTATTGAAAAAAATAACTATTTTTCTAATATCACGAAATGGTTACGATAGTCCCTAAAAGGATAATAATGTATTAATTATATTTCTATAATTATTCTAGATAATAATTATATTATTAATCAACTAGAATTATTTTTGCTTGACAAATAATAAATGCAGATGTGCTATTGAAGAGAAAGACCGGCGGCTCTAAGTTACACTCTAATCCGGGTGAAGAAACTTATAGTAACATGTACTTGTGCTATTCGATTTCAGAAAATCGCACTGCAGAAAGACCGAGGATCTTCATGGACAAAACACATCTGCGCAGATGTGTTCCTTTTTTCAGGATCTGAGGGCTCAGCACTATTCCGGTAACGTGTCCCTGGCCACCTTTTTTCAAATGCATGGCGTAATCTTTTAATACATAGCGTAAGATCTCATTGTTAAATATAAGAATTTTTTCAGAAGTGACTGCAGAATTACAAACTAAAGCTTTTTTTTGTACAATTATAGTTTGAGAGTTATAATTACTTTTTAAATGTCTCCGAGTTTTTATGTCAACCGGCGATAAAACAGCTTTTCAATAATTTTATGGATTAAGAGTTTAATTTTCAAATTTAAATTGATAAATGGGTAACATGGGTTCATTATTGGAAGAATAACCATATTTTCAAGGTGAGTTTATGCGAGAAATTAGTTGCTAAAAGGAAAAAAATTGATATTCCCATTATTCTCTAATTTTAAAATAATTTTAAATAACCCTAATGTTCCTTGTTATATTAATTATTTATTGTAAATAAAGACAAAAATAAATCTCAGTTTACCTAAATGAAGATTATAAAAACAGATCTTGTTATTTTAACATAAACAAATATTTTTAATAACTCAAATTAAATATTTATCATTAGACTTTAAAAAATTGAAACTTTTAATAAGTGGTTCTGTCTTCATCTCGCTTATTATGATTTTTACATTTATTGTGAATAATTTGATCAGAAAGAAAGGTTTTATGTTGTTCTGAAATAGTTTTTACAAACAAATTTTTAATGAATAATTCCAGCTTCTTGATTTTCACTCTTAACTGAAAAAATAAAGAACATTTTCCAATCTTCTGGGGGTTAATAACATTCTTTGAAAAACAAATTGAGCGAAAAAAGTTACTCCAAAATCCACTACTTTACAAGTTAAATCTTGTTAACTTTAGCAAAAAAGTAATTTAACTTATGTAAGAAGTTTTCTTGAAATAAATTTAAATGGATATGGCGAACGAAATAAAATCTGTGAAATAGAGACTGACTGTATAGTGTAGAAGCAATCGCACTTAAATCTTTACGTTCAAGTACCTATTTTACATTCAGACTGTGAGCGAACATAAAAAGTCATGAATTTTCTAATAGGGTCTATTTTCATTAATCAAATTCTTCTCTCAAGGCAAAGTAAATGCATTCGCACTATAAATTAGAATCAATTTATTAATCAAAATCAACAGCTACATCAACTATATTTAAAATTCTCAGACCCTGACCGATATTTTAATATTTAATGAAAAGCATCACCTTACTAATTGAATTTTCGGTTGATAAAAGAGGTAGACCGAATTACACGTTGAAAAATCTCCGAGGTAAGAGAATTTAACAATCGGAATTTAAGATTCTCTTCAGCCACTCTATTCGATTTCCAATAAGAAAGGTAACCGTCCGCCTGGTACTCTAGTAGGTTGTAGGATGAGGTTTTAAGAAAATTCTTCGAATCTCATCGAGGTAAGACGGTGCTGCAGGACGCAAAATAAAGATTCGAACGGATATTGCCAATTTTCGGGGCGGAAGAAGAGCGCGCCCTCGTCTAATCCAGGGTTTGGTACGCGTGCGTACGAGGCTCGCCAACCTAAGTAGTCGAAACACTCACGAGAGCGGCAGCCAAGGATAAGCGCTTATTAAATTAGTCTAACGAACCTAATATCTTAATTAACTGAAGGATGCCCTTTACCTCTCCACCCACATCTGCCATCACTTTGCAAGAGATCCTTAATCTTTGTGTACCGTTGAGATCACTTCAGCCTAATGACAATAATGAAAATCGACAAGCCGCGGAATCAACCAACTTTATAACGCAATATCCACAGGAGATAATTTTACCTCCAATTTTCCTTGCCGTAAACTTCAGATAAACTATCAACTAACTAAGGAGTTCAAAATATAATTAAGTCGTTAATGCAATTCATTGTTTAAAAAATATTTTTTCAAACACTTATCCAAAAAATGGTTACAACAAATAATACAATGTAATATAAAGAATTTATTCTCTTCAGTGATGAATAAATTAATTTTAACTTTGATTTAAGAAGTTAAATGTATAAATAAATCGTGAATCGAAGGTAATGGTTTACTTTGATGACTTTCCGAATTTTCGAGATATTGTTTGAGACATTTTACAAGACCTTCTTTCTAGTCTAAAAGTAAAATACCAGTCGGGAGAGAACAAAAAACGTTTGTATTTTTCTGATAAAACACCAAAATAACAACGATAACCATTTTTAATGAAATTTCAAAATGCAATAATATATAAGAAGAAATGTATTACACTGAAAGGAATGTGAATTGATCAAAGATTTCATCATTGTTACATATTAATAGATTTTAATTATTTATCATTTTAATGAATTTCACTTTTTGTTGACTGTTTTTAATATTTGACAGTTGATTTATTGAAAATATTAGAAAAGCATAAGTTTGAAAATGTTGTAAAAAACATTAAAATTATAATATGTTAAATAAGTTTTGTCTAAGTTATAAATTATAAAAGTTTATAAAAATTTATATAATTCAAAATGGTAACTTTTCTCGGGCTAAAAAAGGAAATGGGAGAGTTCTGTCACACACTACCCATGTTTCAGCTCGAAAATGGCCAATCATTAATATTTTTGGCAATTTGATAGCAATTTTTTCAAAATGACCTTGAAAATGTAATTTGTGAATATTTTCAAGGTTACATTCGTAATCAGTACCTGGAAGTTCATTAGTATAGGTGGTTTTAGCAGAACGAGAATAGAATTAGTTATGAACGTGATTTTTACAGATTTTGAAATTTGTTTGGAATAGAAAGAAGATTTTCTGAAAGATTTTAAAACATTTACTGAAAAATTAGGAAAATACGACAAAGTAAACAATTACCAAATGTATATACAGGGTGTTTAAAACGTAACGAAACACCTAAATAATTTTCCAGGTAAAATATTTTTTCAAAAAGCCAAGGTCATTCTTGAAGTAACTTCTAACGAGGAATCCAGTGGTGACCTTGAACTTGACCTTCAAGGTTATTTCAAGGCCAACTTTGTTTTTTTAAATAGGTTAAAAGTTACTCCAAGAGTGACCTTGGCTTTTTGAAAAAATATTTTACCTGGAAAATTATTTAGGTGTTTCGTTACATTTTGGACAGTCTGTATATTGATTTATCATCGTAAAAAGTACAGTTTATTCAAAATCATTAATGTCCAAGTATACCCGATGGCCGGGGCTATCCGGCTTTCCCCTATATACTGAACAAAATAATGTTCAATGCTTTCCGGAATACCTCTAAGGTTCTTCAAAATCCAATTATCAGTTCCGAAAATTTCTATAATTCAAAAAACTCCATCCCAAAAATAAAATAGGACGTAACTCCCATAATTTAAAAATTTTTTTTAATCCATTGGACCCCAAATGTCTCCCATATAGCACCATAATTTCACCAAGTTTCATTGAAATCCAATGACCACTTGCAAGTTCTGATATTCCTGACATGTGTTACCCTATTATAAAATTTGTAATAACTATATTACTTTCTCTAATAACTTAAAGTATGTTAATTAACTTCAATATTTCATTGTGTTAACGCTTTTATTTTATAAGTCAGAAATTTCTGATAATAGTCGTGAAAATTTATAATATAATAAATAATAAAAAAAAACTGAAAATCACAGGGATACATTTTATCTTCAAATAAGATAAAAACGCTCCAACAAGTTTATCCATGCAAAGATAAAATTTATCTGACAAAAGATAAAAATTTATCTGAAGAAGTATAAAAATTATCTGACGTAAATATTTATGTCACATGCGTGACATGGTTTGGTTGCCCGAAGTTCAGTGAGCGTAGATAAATCATTTCCGGTGGGTCCACGAAAACTGTAAAGGGCTGTTATCTTCACTGAAATCCCCCACTTTTCTGATTTTCTTAGCGTCCGGCCGGTGAACTAATTCGACAGTTGGCGCTCCGATCAGGCCGGCTGACTTTTGTATTGTGGTGCATGGACGAAGATTATAAATAATTAAATTAATGAGTTTTATCGGAAAAATTCATAAAAATAAGTCAAAGAATGTGTAGTGCAGTAAAAATTCTATATTTTTTTATAAGTATGTGCAAAATAATAAGTGTGGAAATTGTGGGATATAAGTGTATAGCTCCTGGTTACAACTCAGGCTACGACAGTCAGATAAATTAAAACTTTAAATGTTACAATTTTAATTGTTCTTTTTAAGAAAATTTTTATTTGTGAGGGTTTAAAATAGTAAAATTTGTTTTAAGATTCCTGGGAAAATTTTTAATGACTTTTTATTCTGAAAATTCAATTTTAACAGTATATTAAAAAAGATTTCGCAAGACATCCAATATTGTCAAAAAATAATTTTGATCATTTCAAGTAATTTTCTTAATTTCTTAAGATTTAATAAAAGTTTTAGAAAAAATTAGATTTATTAAAAAAATACTTAGAACTTTTGAAAGAATTTCAAAAATAATGAAAAATTTTTTAATATTTTAAATAATTTGAAACGAAATGTGGATTTTTAAGATTTTGAAATAAAATTTTGAATCTGTTTCAGGATTTCAAGAGATTTCGAGATAATACAAAATTCTTCCTAAGATTCCTGAGAAAATTTAAAATTACTTTTCATTTTGAAAAATTAATTTTAACAAATTATTAAAAAAGATTTCTAAAGACATCCAAAATTGCCAAAAAATAATTTGAATCATTTTAAGTGATTTTTTTTAATTACTTAGGATTTAATAGAAGTTTTAGAAGAAATTAGATTCATTAAAAAAAATTTAGAACTTTTGAAAGTATTCTAAAAATAATAAAAAATTGAAAACATTCAAAATCATTTGAAACAAAATGAAGATTCTTTAAGATTTTAAAATAAAATTTTGAATCTCTTTCAGGATTTTGAGAGGTTTCAAGATTATATAAAATTTTTCTTAAGATTCCTGGGAAAAATTAAAATGACTTTTTATTTTGATAAATTAAATTTAACAGATTTTTAAAAAAGATTTCAAAAAACATCCAAAATTGTCAAAAAATAATTTGGATCATTTTAAGTGATTTTTTTAAATTTTCCAGTATTTTTACTAAAAGTTTTAGAAAAAATTAGAATTATTTTGAAAAATACTTTAAAGTTATGAAAGAATGTTTAAAATAATAAACAATTCAAAAACATTCAAAATAATTTAAAACATAATGTAGATTTTTTAAGATTTTGAAATAAAATTAGGAATCTGTTTTAGGATTTTGAGAGGTTTCAAGATAATAAAAAATTTTTCTTAAGATTTCTAGGAACATTTTAAATTACTTTTTATTTTGAAAAACTAATTTTAATAAATTATTGAAAAGGATGTCGAAGGACACCCAAAATTGTCAAAAAAATAAGTTGGATCTTTTTAAGTGATTTTTAAAATTTTTCCAGGATTTAATAAAAGTTTTAGAAAATATTAGAACATTAAAAAAAAATACTTAGAACTTTTGCAAGAATTTAAAAATAATTAAAAGTTTGAAATATTCGAAATAATTCAAAACAAAATATACATTTAAAAAAATTTTGAATCTGTTTCGGAATTTTAAGATTTTTCATGTTAATACAGCATTTTTCTTTAAATTCCTGGGAAAATTCAAAATTACTTTTTATTTTGAAAAATTAATTTTAACAGATTATTGTGAAAAATTTTAAAAGACATCCAAAATTGTAAAAAAATAATTTGGCAATTTTTTTAATATCTTAGAATTTAATAAAAGTTTTAGAAAAAATAAGATTCATTAAAAAAAATACTTAGAACTTTTGAAAGAATTTCAAGAATTAAAAAAAAATTTGAAAACATTCCAAATAATAAAAAAAGGTGTAGACGTTTTAACATTTTAAAATAAAATATTGAACCTGTTTCAGCATATTGAGAGGTTTCAAGATAAGACCAAATTTTTCTTAAGATTTCCAGGAAAATTTTTAATGACTTTTTAGTTTGAAAAACTAATGGTTAAAAGAATTTTATTGCAGGTAAAATTTGAAATATTTAACATTCATTTATCGAGAAATTGTATATAAGAAATATAAATATATATTTTTAATCATTGGCATAGATGTTAAAATTTATTTTTTATAATAAAGCATTGACAAGTTTTGAACTAGTTTACAGTTCTTTTTCAGCATGCAAAAAGTACAAAAATTTTCGAAGAATATAAATGAAGACTAAAAAATCCAGAAAAATAATATTTCTACACTGTAAAACTTCTGAATTAGAAAATTCACTGATAAGAAAATTCCCGAAATCATCCAATTGCAGAAATTTAAAAATCCCGAATTGGAAAATTCTCCAATGATAAAATTTCCGACAGGAAATCGCCGGATTATAAAATATCCGAACTAGAAAATTCCTGAATTAAAACAATTGAAAAAATTGTTTTTTTTTAATACCTATAATTTATTTATTTATTGAAAATACAATAATCAAATGTTGTTATCAAAGAAAATTTTTTTAAATTTTAATAGTTTTTTAACATTATTGTTTGAATAAAAATAGCTATAAATGTATAAAGATTGTATAAAAAAATAAATTTTAACACACATGCGAACAAACTTTGCAGAATTCAACTCGGCACTGATTTATCTCTATGTTTCTTTTTTAATTTTTTTTTTCAATCAATACTTCGATTTCTGCGAACGTTTTTTGTAATTTTTCTATGCACATTTTCAAACAAAATTGTTCATCCGAAAATACTTATTTTCAAATATTGTTATTTCAAATTGAAACAATAATTTTTAAAAACTTCGAACACTTAAAAAATGTATTTCTTTGATAAAAATATTTTATTTTTAATAAATAAATTATATTTATTCAATAAAAAAATTGTTTGATTGTTTAAATTCGGAATTTATTAGTTTCGGAAATTTTTGTGTTTTTTGCATCTTGAAAAGGAACTGAAATCATTTCGAAACGTGTCGATGCCTTATTACAAAAAATAAATTTAACATCTATGCTGGTATTAAAAAAATATATATTTCTATTTATCATCTCTATTGATTATCAATTTCCATTTAATATTTAACTTTCATAAAATTTGAATTACAATTTCTCGATAAATGAATGTTGAATATTTCAAATTTTACCTGTAATAAAATTCTTTCATCCATTTAAAATTATATACAAAATTTTAAATGCATAAATTAGTAACAATAGTTTAAAAAATTAAAAAAGATTACATTGAATAACATATTTTTTATTTACTAAATACTTCTTTTATTTTTTAACCTAATGCTCAGAATATATTAAAAACCATACACTCACTACTTAAAATGTTAAAATATAATAATTTTGAATTATTAATAATAAATAAGAAAAAATTTATTTTCAACATTTCAAATAAGCGCGCAAATGGCAGCTAATGAAGCCCCTTGTGCAACGCCTGCGCAGTAGAGCAGAGGGCTTATTTTGGCAGCACTGGATCGGAGGACAAGGCCCGCTGGACCGCTAGCTGAGGCCGTGAGAAGTGGAATAGGGAATAGAAAGAGAGAACCTAACGAAAAAGTCGACCTGTCCTTTTCTAGGGATGCGATTAATGATTGGTGGATTGATCCTTTTTAAATACAAGCAGATAAAGGTGAGTAATGCCAATCGCATTTCTAGAAAACGACAGGTCGACTTTCTCGCTCGGTCCTCTCCTTCTATTCCCTATTCTACTCCTGACGGCCGTAGCTAGCGGTCCAGTACTATATGTCGATGACAAGGACTCTTAGCCAAGTTCAGTCCTCTACTTCTCTTGGTCGAACCTTAAGCTTCTGTCGACTCTGATGTTGACTTTTAAAGTTGTAAACAAACACTATAAACTAACGTAAGTGCGGCCTATGCATCTTGTAAGTATAGATGTATGCTTTTTTCGATTAATTTATTTAAATGAAGTGTTGTTCGCGGGTTTCAGTGAAGATAACAGACCTTTCCAGTTTTCGTGGTCCCACCGAAAATATTTGATCTACGCTCACCGAATTTCGGGGAACCAGACCATGTCACGCATGTGACATAAATATTTACGTCAGATAAATTTTATCTTTCTTCAGATAAATTTTATCTTTGCGTGGATAAGCGTGTTAAAGCGTTTTTATCTTTTTATCTTTTTATTTTACTTTGGATGAAAATTCAACAATTTTTTGCAAATTTTTATTTTTAGTTTAAGAATGCATCTATTTTAATAGAAATCGCATCTTTCTTGAATAAAAATGAAACTGCTTGGTTAAAAATTCAACAATTTTGTGAACAAATCATCCTTTTTGTTTGAAAGTTCAACTGTTTTGTTGAAAATTAAACTATTTCATTGAGAATTTTCTTGTTATTTAAAATCCATATTTTGTTGTTGAAAAGTTAAAAAAGCAACTATTTGGTTGAACATTTAACAGTATTGTTAAAAAGACATCCTTTTTGGTTAAAAATTTAACTGTTGTGTTGAAAATTTGTCTTTTTAAGTTAAAAATTTAGGTATCTTCGTAAGAAATTTACTTATTGTTTAAACCTCATATGTTAATGTTGAAAATTTGAAATACAATTATTTTTAATAAAAATTTTATATTTTCTTGTTGTTAAAAATTTGTCTGATTTAAAAATTCATCTGTTTTGGTATAAATTTTACCTTTATAATAAAAGGAAGTTTTTCGGGTTTCAATCGTGTGCAAAACACTTCCTTTTATTATAATGAATCATTGTAAAAGCATTAAACCTATTAATTTTATCATTCTTGGATAAAAATACAACTGTTTGGTTAAAAAATAATCTTCTTTGCTTGAAGATTCACCTATTTTGTTTGAAAATTTTGTTTAAACCACTTTGTTAAGAAATCGTTTTTACATTCTCATCAGAGAAGGTATTAGATTTGTGTAAAATTTGACCCCGTTTTTTATGACCCTTTCATTGTTATGAGATTAAGGCCTATTACAATAACTAAAATTATAAATACGTGACTTTATTAAATTTTAAATAGCTTAGTTGATTTTCTGATATAATTTTAAGAAAATGAAAAAAAAGTTGATCAAATCGGTGAATATTTCCAGCAATAAAGGCAATCTTTAATAGCATGCAAAATTACAAGAACTCTCACTTGGGATTGAAGATATTAACCGATTTTCTGAAAAGTGCGAAAAAAGTTTGGAAAACGCTGCTCTAGTCGAGGATAGTCTGAAGGTCTTCCATAAAGTACGAAGCACTTTTTTGCTTTTCGTCTATCTGTGCCCTTCCCTGTTTCCTGAGTATTTTCGTCCAAGAGCGCAAGAGGATACCAATGCTAATGTAGTAATGTAATTGTACTGAACAGATGTTCTTCTAAAATCTAAAGGACCCATGATCCAAGCCCACAGTACACCACTCAGCCACATACCTGACACAGTTCTCTTTCGGATATCGGACGAGTAAAAACAAATTTTCATGTCAGAACGTCTTCTGCCCGTCTATTACGTAAGAAAATTTATTTATTCGAATATTACTGGGATAAAACAGCTGGAAATAAATTGACATCAAATAAAGACGTTTCAAGTACATTATTTTTCAATCTTCGTGTGGTGAATTAAAGTTTACGCGAAAGTGTCAGACTAGCATTGCAGGAGATTATTATTTTTTGGGGAAAAGTACGAATTCTAACTCAGGAAATAATAAACTGCATCCCAGAATTAAAATCCTTGTACCAAGAATGGAGAAAATTACAAAAGCACGATGGGAAAACATCAGAGGCTTATAAGAAAAAAGAAGCAAATTTCAAATCGAAGCTCGAGGATCTTTTCGACATTGCACATGCTAACGCTTTGGAAAATATGACTCTAGAAGAATATAAGCAGTTTTTAATGAATCGAAGGTTATAGTGTCGGCAAGGGTTCATTTTCGGAGTCGATTACGGAGAAGTTATAAGAGAAAGGAAAATTGCAGAGCGAAAAGAGGCAGCGTTGATGAGAAAAGAGCGATGCGATCTTGCAATTGAACAACTAAGTGAGTAATGTATAAAAAAATTTCAATTATGCAATTTGCAGTAGTCCTAATTTTTTCACATTTTAGTTTTTAATTTAATTTTGCATCATTGAATCTCTTCTTTTTCTTCTTAAGCTGAAACTGCCTAATTGACGTCAACTAGAAGCGCTAGCCGTTTAGAATCAAGTACAGATATAAATGTATCAGTTGCTGGAAAACCCACTGATAATATTATGGTAGAACCTCTCTCAACAGATACAGAATTAGAATTTTCATCACCAAAAGCAAAACGGACAAGAATGAGCCGTACACTAGTGACTCCTAAGCTATAAAAAAAATACGCGCAGAAAAGGCGACGGTAATTAAAGAGCAGTTCATGAGCACGGAATTGCAAGCTGCTCTCGTG
>JAUELO010000135.1:3167617-3180191 GCA_032357855.1 Amphibolips quercusostensackenii
AAATAAAATTACCAGAGTTATAGCATTTTTAAAATCCAAAAAAACAAACGAAAATAAAAATTTTAGGCCAAACAACGCACGATATGAAAAAAAGTCATGAGGAGAAAAACGTTGCTTTTTGAACACCCTACAAAATTGTCACAACAACTTTTTGAATTTTTTTTTTTAAATCAAAAAATATTTTGATTGCACAAAAAATGATGAAAAGTTAAAAATTCCATTTTGCGGTCAAACTATGCAAAATACAAAAAAAGATTAATCCACAAAAATTGTGCATTTAAAAATGTTCTACAAATTTCTTATGGATTAATTTTCGTTACATCGCGTAGTTTTCGTTATATTCGTAAAAAACAACATTAAAAGTAGAAAAATTAAATTTTTGGACAAGCGACACAAGCTACGAAAAAAATAAAAATAAAATATCTGTTTACTTAAGAAAGAGCTACAAATTTGCTATAAATCATTTTTGTGATAGGAAGCGTAGTTTTTGTTCTAATTGCGAAAAATAACATTAACAGTAAAAAAATTACATTTTTGGAAAAACGACAGAAGAGACGAAAAAAAATGAAAAGACAAAAGTTGTTTAACCAAAAATATTTAAAAATTTTTTATTAACTTTTATTACAAAAACACATTGGAAATAAAAAAAAAACTTTTTAGAAAAGCGACACAAGGTCAGTAACATTTTATTTTACAAAATTGTCAGCCTAAATTATATATAAAAATTTTCTTGGAACCACTTTACTCTAGGATGCGTATTTTTGGTTCAAATCGTGCAAATAACATTAAAAATAAATAAATTGAAATTATGAAAAAAACACAAGTTGCAATAAAATGTTTAATAACAAAATTGTTTTTTTATAGGATGTGCATTTCTTTGAATTGTAAAAACAAGACAATGAAAATACGTATGTTTCGATACCAATACATATTATGAATTGCAATAATATAAATTTATAAAAATGTTACATTTTTCAGGGAAACTAAAAATAAAATTTAATCCAAATTAAGGGCAGACTTTTATATATATATAATTAAAAGAGATACAGCAGCTGACTTATTGTAAATAAATTCATAAAGTTCATTGAATAAAGTAAATTAATAATGTAAATTTGATGTCATATGAATTTTAATAGCTTAATTTGAAGAGTTAATTTCTAATTTCTAGTTCTGTAAGTTTAGAAAGTGAAAGTAATTTTGTTTTTATAATTTTTGAGAATCAGAATTAAAATTTCTTCTATCAGAGGCGTTTCATATTCATTTCTGAAATTCTGGTATACTTTCAAGTTTTGGAAGCGTTTGTATATAAATACTTCCAGTATAGGTAAATCAATATACTTCGAATTTGGAATATGGTTTCAGATTCAAATTCTTTCACTTAAAAGTGGTCACTTTTCCACTTTGCGAAATTTTGGTTTTCTACCTCATTGTTTGAAACTTTCGCATTATGAGAATTTCTTAAATTTAAGATACGGTTACGTAAAAGCATCGGTAATTCCATTAAAAAGTTCCATTACTTTGATCAAAATAACATATATATCATTATTTTACTATATAAAAAAAACATAATTGTATGTCTATGTGTAACGAAAAGTCGGGTTATGTGTTTTATTCTATTAATTAATTACAACAACTAGAATAAGTTCAGATTCAAAAGCTTCCAAATTAGGCATTTTCACTTCATCGTCAGCTAACTTCACTTCGTTGAGTGCTGAGGGGAAAACAATGGATCAAATGCATGGGATTTGATCCATTTTTGCCCTATTTTGTTAATATCTTCATAAAAACTAATTTTTTCTATACAAGTGTTAGAAATTAGTTTTTATTTTTCAATTACTATTTAATGAAGTAATAAAATGGCAATAATTATTATTTATTACGAAGATATAACATAAATAAAGTTTTGTCCCATGCATTTGGTCCATTATTTTCCTCTCAGCACTCTACGAAATGAAGTTAGCTGGTGGTTGAAGTAAAAATACCTAATTGCTGAAATTTTAAATTCAATTTTCTCAAAATGGAAAACGAAGTTCATAATTTTCCAAAGTAGAAGATTCTAAATTAATGTACTCCTAAATAATTATGTTTCTTTACCTTTGAGAAAAATTGTAATTAAAATATTTGCAATGATAACAAAATATATTGTAAAACTTGAATCTAAATAATTCCAAAACACTTTTAATTGTGCACAACTTATATTGAAAAAGTTTAAATTCAATTTTTAAAAATTAGGAACAATCCAATTTTAAATTTACCAGAAAATAGACAATCATTATCTTGACGCAGAGCTGCTATGTACCAAAATAGTACAAATACTAGTCATGACAAAACAAATGTAGAAATAATATTTCGATTTTTGTACTAATTATTCAATTAATTAGAGTAAATTTATGACAATTCCGTTACAATTTCGTAATTTTATGACAAATTTCGCAAAATTCAATTACGAATTTCGACGATTTAAGATACGGTTACGTAAACGTACCGATACCCGTACCGATAAATACGGATATTTGTACCACTTAATTAATTAGTTAATTTGAACAATTCGAATTAGTTCAGATAAAAAATATTCCCAGTTAGTAAAATTTAAAATTCAATTTTCTCAAAATGGGAAACGAAATTTTTCAAAGTAGAAGAATTTATATCACTTTTTTTTTTGAGAAAAATTGAAATTAAAGCACTCACAATAATAATAAAAATATTGTATTACAGAAACTTGCCCGATTTTTTTAGTACGTACAGCGGGACCTGGAAAAGGGAATCTTTGTACTAATAGTACATATTTTGAAACTGATACAAATTAATGAATCAATTAATTAATGTCAATTTATGAAACTTCCGTTACAGTTTCGTAATTTTATGAAAAATTCAATTACAAATTTTGTAAGAGACGTTTCTTAAAAATTTCGTAAATTTAATAAAATTTTCTATTACTTTTATTAAAATTACGTAAAGGTAGTGTATCGGTGTGTGCTGAAAAAATCTGGCTATTCGTACCGAAATTTCGGTATACGTAGCCGCGATCTAAAATAAAAAACTTTTACTTTTATCATCAATTTTAGAATATTTCAAACAGTGCATTTACCATTGAAAATTTAAATTTTATTGTTTCAAATTTAGAAGAATCCTGATCTATATTCTAGCAGCTCAGTGTCAAAATAATGTTGTCCATTTTCTGTGAACTTTTAAAATGTGATTTTCCCTAGTTTAAAGAAATTGAATTAAAACTGTTCAAATATTAATTGATCACAATTAAATGTTCTTTCGAATGATTCAGATTCAAGTTTTTATAACAAAACCTTTTTTTTGTCATATTAATTGTTTTAATTTCAATTTTTCCTAAAGATTAAAAAAATACTAATTATTGAGGAGTACATGAATTTCAATTCTTCTACTTTAATAAATTAAAATTTTAGTTTTCCATTTTGAGAATTCTGTAATTAAACATTTAGATCGTTTAACATTGTAGAAGTTTTTATTTTTCAAATTAAAACTTCCCTATTTTTCAAAGTGTAACATCGAATTTGACGAAATTCGAATCATAAAAAAGGTAAATTGAAAATCTTAAAATTTAGGAGGCAAATAATAGTTTATGTTTTAAGTTAAAATTTGAGTTCGAAGATTACATTTTATATCCTTTGTAACTTTGAGTTCTTAAAATTCTGTCTAAAATTGAACTTTTTTAACTCAGAAGGATCGCTATTTAAATATTTTCAAATTGAAATGCTTCAGATGAAAACTAAAAAGATATTATGGTTTCTCAATTCAAATCCCGCTAATTTAATTTTTTAATTTTTTAATCGTTTTGATTTTAATGTTCTCAGTTTGAAAGATTAAGCTGTTTCTGTATTCTGCAAGAATGCAAATTTACATAATTACATCTAAGTTGAAATTTGGAGGGGTGCTAAATATTCCTTCGATTGTTTTTTTTATATGTTAATTCGTTTCTTCTTCGAATAATTACAATATTCAAATTCGATTAATATTTTCTTGGCTAACTTGTTATTTCTTTGTTCTTTCTAGTTGTTTCTACATATAAGGAACCTATTTCCGGTTGGATAGACAATATGTATGGTCCGACTGGAGTAGCTGCTGGCGCAGGAGGAGGATTGCTTCGATCTATACATTGTGATGGGTCGTTAAAAGCCAACATTGTACCTGGTGATTTGACTGTAAATGCTTTAATTGCTTCTGCCTGGGACATCTCCACCAAGAAAAGGTAGAAAAATACTCTACTCTCCACTTCCTTTTTATTTTTTCCAATGTTTATTTTATTCTTTCAGAAGTTATTTTAGTAAATTAGGATTTTAGATTTAATTTTTTGAATAAAGTTTAATCAGTTAGTATATCAGAAATCTTGTATAAGATTATATTTCAATTATAAATTAAAATAAACTTTTTTTAACTTTATTAAACATATTAAGGGTGCCAGGGCATAAAGGCGTAAATGCCAAAACTTGAATTTTACGGGTGACGCAAAAAAACTGTCTGACTTTAATACATTTGTTTTTTTTAACAAAAAATTGCTTTCAAACTATTACTCAACTATATCGAACCATGAAAAGAATATCCTGAAAGAAGCAATCACCTCTGAGAAAAACTCTTGCCAATCGTGCGGCGCATCCCCAAAAACGGAAAAATTGATACACAATGAGTTCCTTGAGTTTTTTCATTATTTTTATTTAAAAAAAGAACAAAAAAGTACATTCAAGCTGTTACTTAGCTCTATTGCGTTCAGTAAAATATCTTAAAATATTTTAAAAGCCATTAAAATCACTCGAAATCACTTAAATTTCTTTTATTCTCTTAAGATCCTTTGAAATACCGTAAAATTATCAAAGCCCCTTCACATCTCATAAAACTCGTTAAATCCTTCGAAATTCCTTTAAATCTTTGAAGTCTCATTAAAATTCCCTGATATCCTTCAAAATTTGTGAAAATACTTCGGTATCGCATGTAATGCTTTTGAATCATTTGAAATGAAAAAATGCCTTACTTTGACATCTCTTAAGATTCCTTAAAATTCCTTAAAACCCTTTAAAATTGTAAATAGGGAGAAGGGGGTCTAAAATTTCAAAAAGCATCCTTACGTAATTGATGGACGTGCCCTTACCGAAAAGAAAATTTGGTTTGATCTCTTCTTCTCTGACCGTTTCTAAAAAATGGATTTTTTTTTTTCCAGTGCCAACACAGAATCTAGTGAGGTGCCTATCTACAATTTCGTTTCTAAGGACAACCCTGTAACGTGGGACGAATTAAAAGAAATGTCAGAAAAGTATGGCATTCAAGTCCCATCTGTAAAGTCGATTTGGTACTACAGTTTTACAAATAACAAGTACAGAATAGTCCACTTGTTTTACGTATACCTTTTCCACTTGTTGCCTGCCTTACTTGTCGACGCAGTTAGTATCTGCATGGGTAAAGAATTAAGGTACGTCATTATTAAAGCGTAATTTTTTCTTCACTTCAAATATTTATTTCTGAAGATTTAATAAATTTTAATTTTGTCTAATGGTTGATGTTTAGATTACTGAAGATCTACAAAAAGATTCATAAGTTTATGGATGTGCTCAACTACTTTACCACGAAAGAATGGGACTTTTCGAATGACAGGGTAAACGCTTTGATAGAAAAAATGACACCGCAAGATCGAGAGATATTTCCCTGCGACATGAAAACTATTATTTGGGACAAATTTTTCCAGACATATATTAAAGGAATTAGAATCTACTTGATTAAAGATCCAATGGAAACTCTTCCACAAGCAATCGTGAGGTGGCGAAGGTACAGGAAGAACTTAACATACTTTATTCAGCTTTCAAATTTAAATAGGTTTCAATTTGAAAAACTAAAATTTGAATCAGTTTTTAAATTTAAACCCTTCCAAGTATGGAAACTGCAAATTTTTATTTTTGAATTTAGTACTGAACGTAGAATCCCACGTCGTAAACTATGTCGAAACATGGGATATTAAGCGACGGCCTAGTTTGCGACATAGTGTCTTACGTAGTTTACATCAGAATTTTTAATAGGCAAGAAATTCAAGAAATCATTTTGAAGGAAAATATTCCATTGAAACTATTTATTCTTCTTGGTTTTCTTGCTAGGCAAACTATTTAATTAATTTCGTAATGGTATTAATTTTCTTATAGAGGCATTAGAGGCATATATACACGTGATATTCCTTAAGATTAACCTTTCCAAAAAGTTTCCTCACGGGATACTCATTCCATCCCTTGTAAACACAGGAGGGTGAATGTTTTGTCTTGATCGTAAAGCTTCCATCGCTTCGTTCTCGATGGAGAAGTGTCTTTCCTAAAGGCTCTTTCAGCTTTGAAGAAAGAGGGAAGTTAGAAGAGGCTACAATTGCCGACGAGGAAGTAGTTCAAGCATCGTAGGGTTTTCAGAACCAATATAACTATTATTTGTCATTAACGGATGGTAACTACGAAACAAAACGTTTTCTGCAAAAAGAAAAAATTTTTAATGAAGAAAATCGGTCTTGTTTGAGAATAAAAAGTCTTGTTTTAATAAAAAAATAGGCTTGCGGTTCTTTTTTAGACAAAAAATGGGCTTGTAAATCTAGCTTCAGGTCTGAAAAAGGGATTAAATGAAGGTTAAAAAAAACAAGCTGTAACAAAAACCAGACTTTTTTGTGTGAGGAAGTTCATTTTTCATGATGGAACATTAATAATATCCAGCGCATAATAATTTGAACTCTAAAACTTTGAAACTTTAATGTCCAATTTCAAATGCTTCTAAAACTCTCAAGCCATTTAAGTTCTAGTCCAAGGGGCACACCTAAATTTTGCTCAATGTCTTTGAAAAGCATGAAATGTGTTCTGAAGGTTACTTTTGGCATTAGACAAATTCTTAGACCCGTTGACAAAATTTGTTTTAAAATTGTAACAAATTTGCTTTGAAGTGCTGTATTTTTTTGAATTATTCAAGATATTTAACTTATATTTTTTGATTCTATAGTGAGTAGGGGAGACCACTCTACAGCAGATAATGATTATATAATAGATAATCATTAATTTAAAATAATAATGTATTAAAATAAATAATTTAGTGTAAAAAATATTTAAGACACGATATGTGTTAATATGTTTAAATTAAAATTGATTATTTTACTTATTTTTGTCCTTATAAGTAATGATTATCTACTGTAGGGATGTGTCGCTTAATTTATTTTTGCAGTGTGAAATAAATATTGTGATAGACAATACAAGGATATTTTTTAAAGAAAAATTGGATGTGCTAATATAAAGCGTAACCTCCAAAAAATGTTTAAAATTTCAGAAAAAAATGTTATCCCTATTTTTAGTCAGAATTAGAAGACTTTCATAATTTGTCACACTGGCCTTTATAACATTTATTTATTTCATCAAAATCGGTTCATCAGCTTACGAGAAAAATGCGTTTTAAAAATTTTATTTTACCCCCCATAACTCAGAAAATTAAATTTGAAGGTTGGCTTTTTGTCTGTTTAGATACATGTGTAGTATCAATTTGTACGATTTACCGTAAGATGAGATTAACACGTGTAGACATAGGCATTTTAATTTTTTATCACTTTATTTGTGCAACAACTTCGAAAAATAATTGCTTTTTTAGTAAAGAAAATATTTGTTTTTTTTAACTGACCGCGAATGAAAGTTAGGCTAAGTCGAAAGAAAATAATTTTAGAAATCGCAAACAATACCATGCTTAAAAGTAGTGCATTGGGAATCTCATGAAGTGTACTAAATGTGGAAACGATCGATTTAAATCTAGGTAATGGCTTTTTTGGGATCAATATGAACACACCAAAAATTCAAGAAATGTGATGGATCAAAACTAGAAACACTATGCGGGAAAAATAATTTAGAACGTCGACGACTTCCAGACTAATGGTCTGGAAGTCGTCAAAGTTTTGAATTATTTTTTCCGCATTCTTTGGTTTTCCTAGAAGTAAAAGGAGATAAGACAATATACCAACTCTTATAGTCTTTTCACATGGAAACACTAAAAATCTGGGCACCTTAAAAATGTAAAAAAAATGAAATAAAAAAAAACTCTGAAATCCTACAGATAATAATTTTTTTTAAACCTATTTCGCTTGCCCGGGTTACTTAAATTTAAATTGGTCATTTCCATATTTAGTACAATATTTATGGAGACCTAGTGCATGGCTTTTGTCATTATATTGTTTGCGATTTTTAAAACCGTTTTCTTCGAAGTCTTGGGTACCGTTTTCCTAAGAAATGTCCATATACAAACATTAATATTGTTTCTTTTCTTCTATTACTTTAATTTAAAGCGTAATATTTACTTCATTATTATTCAAAATTAAATGTGAACTAGTTTAAGTGTTTATACACAAAAATTTAATATTTTTCTTCAAATTGCAATAATAAAAGAAAAGGGAAAATTCCAAAATATTCTTATCTAGACCACTTCACAGGAAAACGATACTTTACAACTACATTAACGGTTAGATAATTTTTCTTTGTTATCCACAAATACAATGATTTTCGATATTTTTGCTCAAAAAAGTGATAAATGATTAAAGTGTATATGCCTTTTGAACTTATCTTAAAAAAATCGTGAAACTTTATACCTTACGCATATTTAAAGGGACAGAAACTAAAAATAGTAATTAAAAAAACTGCATATATATACAGCAGAACCCCGGTTTACGAACAGTTTCGGGGGTTGCCTGCAAATAGCCTTGATTCTAAATCGGGGTAATAAAACGTTAACAGTCAGGGTCGTATGAACCATTTCTGTTGGATTTTTCAGGAGTAAAGTGAAGATGAATTTTTCTCGAAAGAGGATTATTTAGGATTTTCGTGCATCTTAACTAAAGAAAAATAATTCTTTTTTTTTGATTTACAAAAAAATGCATTTCTGATAAAGTACTTCAATTTTTCAATAAGTAGTTAAATTTTGGGCCAAAATTAAGATCTATCGACAAAATAATGAAATAGTCAAATTTTCATTTAATAAAATTACTTTTGTTTCAGTGATGAACTTCGTAGTTTTATCAAAAGAACAAGAAGTTCTATGCAAGTTTTTTGATTAAGAATTAATAACAGTGTAAAATAAAAACAGCTGACAGGTTATTAATATAAAATTCATGATTAAATTCTTTAATTGGTAACGGTAATAGGCCAAACACTCATTAAATGCTTACGTACACTTTATTCTGATTAATTACATACATTGTACGTTCGGTTATCAACTTTCGGTTATCAACTTTCGGTTATCAACTTTCGGTTATCAACTTTCGGTTATCAACTTTCGGTTATCTACTTTTCTTCTGTATTTTAACAAGTCGTCACACAACCGAAATAGAGACACCTTACTAAATACTAAAAACAAACTGACGCGTATGCTGACAGATGATCGAATTATCCACTGAGGGCACTGCCCGCTTTTATTAGTCCGCTACTGCTGGCGTCGCATTATTTACCAACTTTCCTCGACTTCGCGAGCTGAGAAATTCTGAGGACCAGCAGTTCGAAGAATTACTGAACCGGGGATTTAATTTTCAACCACAAAGATTTATTCAGTTTTGAAGCAAAGAGATAAATGTTTCAAATTTATAATTTTTATAACAAAGTGATTTAACTTTGAGCTAAGCAGTTCAATTTTAAACCAGTTCCGAAATTCCAACAAAATAGTTAAATCTTCAACCAATAAAATAAATTTTTAACTAAAATGGTGAATCGTGAAACATAAAAATAAATTTTTAACGATCTTGTTCAATTTTCAAACTAAAAAGACGAGTTTTCTTGAAAAGAAAAAACGAATTTTCAACAAAACAGTTAAATCTTCAACCAACAAAATAAATTTTTAACTGAAATGATTAATCTGCAGCCAAAAAAATAAATTATTAACGAAGTAGTTCAATCTTCAAGCCAAAAAGACTAGTTTTCCACAAAACAGCGAGTTTCCAACAAAATAGTCCAATTATCAACCAAAAAATTGAATTTTAAACAAAACTGATGAATCTTGAAAAGAATTAAATCTTAACCTTATAAAATAAATTCTGAACAATATAGTACAATTTTTAGTTTAGGAAATGAATTTTCAACTCAAATGATGAATCTTCAATCAAAAAATAAACTTTTTTACTACATAGTTCAATTGCCAGCCAAAAAAATTGATTTTTGACAAAAATTCTGAATATTCGACCAGAGAAATATACTTTTTATTACATAATATCAGTTCTCAATGAAATAAAACAATTTCCAGTGGACGAAATGAATTTTTACGTAAAATTATTATATATAAAATATTCAGAACTTATAATTTATCATTACCATATGACTATTCTTTAAATATATTCTTTGAATAACACTTATCGACCACTGAAGGGTGATCTAGAGATACAAAACACCACACCGCACTGACCATAAATACATAGATCACTTTATATATTTATCTGAAGACTGCGTTATTTTTAAATTATTCGTTATATCCTTTATTATTGATCATGATAATTAATTATAACCAGTTATATTGTTATAAACATTTGCTATTTATATTCCAAATTATATTCTAAATTTTATGTGAACTTCTAAAGAAATATCAAATCATACAAATGTGAATGCGCGGTCATTGACGTCATAACTAATCGGAAGATCAGAAACCCCACGAAGGAACACGCGAGACCCATCTACTATGGCCCAATTGGTGAAAAGACCATAAAACTTACAATGATATGTGGCCACTGACCACCCTTCAACAAAATGCATCTCAAACACCGGCGCGTGGCCTCCCGCCTATACACTAACCCAGGATCTAGGTCAGGAATGCTATAAACCATGTCAGAAAATGGTCCATGAAGGGACTATTTTTCACCCCTAATCGGATTTCTGCCTATATATATCCATGTTTTTAAGGGTTAGGACAAGTTCAATTCGACCGTCGAATCGCTGCTCAAAACTCTCTGGAACGTCTTCGAATTAGTGCTAAATAAAAATAAATAAGCGGACTTGGACCAAAAAGTCAAACAATTTTTAAAATCAGTGTAACGTAGATAAAAAAAGGTCAAACAAATTAAAAAATTTCTTAAATCAGTGTGTTAAGTTTAAAACTTGACAAAAAGCGCTTAGAATTATTAAAAACAAAAAAAGTATAAAGTCAGTGACCCCTTAAATCAAGAAAACCCACCCCTAACATCCAGCACCAACGTATTGTCCGACAATACGATAGCTGAAGAAGAGAAGAGAACGCAAGTCTACAAGGCGTCTCGCTAACAGACAATACCTGAGCCTCTGCAAGGATTTTACGGGAAGAAATAGGACCGAAACTATTAACAAAAGGAGCAGCAGCACCTTCCAAACAAGGGTAAATTCAGATCACGGGTGGACACCAAGACGAAGTTTCTGGAAAATTCTGCAGTTCCATGCTGCCCATAATTTTCAGAACTAGTTCAATTAAATAATTCAAAATAAAACCTAGATAATTCACATTTGTAAAATTGATAATAATAAATTATAATTCTATATGTTAATCTTTTTTTCCGATTTAAATAATTCAATCATCTCAACCGTTCGTGTTTGCTTTTTTCCTCAATCACTGTTTTCTAGTTTGTCACGAAATTAGAATCAAAAAAAGAGGAAGTGGCGTAAGTTTTAGATTTAATTATTTTATAATAAGGTGAGTAAATCTCATCCAAGACGTAACAAACACATGAATTTTCAAACCAAAAAAAAGATTAATTCTTAAGAAAAAATGTAATAGTTCATATTTTGAACAGCAAAGTATTTTTAATTTGGATTAAAAGCAGTTAAATTGAACCAAAAATAACAAATTTTTTTATTAAAATAGTTGAATCCTCAATGAAAAAATATTAAATGTGTACCAAAGGAGATAATGTTTCAAACCTTTCTATAACTTTCTAACGAAATATAGGTGAACTTTCAACCAAAAATGATTATATTTCTACCAGGAAAATCAATTCTCAAACCAAAAATAGGAATTTTCAACAAAAGAGTTTAAATTTTCAAGATACAAAGATGAATTTTCAACAAAACTGTTAATTTTTTAAACCACAGAATAGTTGAATTGTTAACACAAAAAAACGAACTATGCACAAAACTGCTGAATTGTTACCTAAAAAACGAATTTTCGTCAAAAAATATAACAGTATAGACTTTGTATAACCAAAAATATTTAAGTTACAACCATAAATAGTTAGATTTTTGTATTAAGTACAGGGTGGCCAAAAATCAGTAGAACAAAAAAAAATGAAAGATTTGTGAGGTCATTTAGAGCAAAACTTTTTCCTCTTCCATTTTTGAAAATTCTAAAATTCAGCAGAGATGAAAAATATTATAAACCCTTAATAGATTTAATGGCTATAATAACAGGGGCCTTGATTTTTTCATCAGGGTTTATAATTTTTGATTTCAGAATTTGCAAAAATGTAAGAGGGAAAAGTTGCTCTAAATGATCTTTCAAATCTCTTTCATTTTTTTTTGTCTACTGTTTTACTTACCATTTACGGTAAAGATAAATGCGTTCTGCCAGGTACCGTCCTCGCACTGAACGTTGAAATATTTATTTTTATATTGGG
>JAUELO010000135.1:3289700-3302837 GCA_032357855.1 Amphibolips quercusostensackenii
ACGATACTTTTGTCATCTGGAGACATGGACTAGACAAGTTATAAAAGTTTTTCAATTTCATTAATCAATTACACCCTTATATCCAATTCACCACGGAAATTAAAACAAACGAAAAATTGCCTTTCTTGGACGTACTAATTTATAAAACATCTGATAACAGATTAGGACATGAAGTTTACAGAAAACCCACCCATAAAAATAGATACCTACATGCTTCCTCCCCCCACCACCTATCTCAAAAGCAATCGGTCATAAACTCCTTTGTTTACAGAGCAGTCCTTATAACAGATAAAGATAACTTACAAAAAGAATTACGAAGCGTTAAACAAATTCATATATAGGACAATTACACAAACAAACAAACTGATAAAGCAATAAGAAAATACACTCTAAATAACAAGTCAACGTAATCTACTAAAGGAAGAGAGAGAGAAAAACGACCACCACTCAACCCCACATCCAAGGTATCACAGAACAAATAGGAAGAATTCTCAACAAACACAAGATTGAAAGTATATTTAAACCACCTGCAAAAATAGGGCAACTTCTAAACAAACGTAAAGATAAAGAGGCACCTCTTGGTAATCCTGGCGTATATAAAATCCTTTGCTTTTGCAGCAAAGTCTAAATTGGGAAAACCGGGAGAGCGGTGCGCCAACGTTTAAAGGAACATGCGAGTAAAGTCAGGATAAAACATTTTACGCAATCAGCATTAGCTGAGCATCATATCGAAAAAAGACATAACATTTTATTTGACCAAACAACCATCATCACAAAAACATACAATATTTACACAAGAAAACATAGAGAAGCAATTGAAATCTTAAAACACCCTAATAACATCAATAGGGACAATAGAGCTCTGGCCATTTACAGGCATCGCAGAGAGTATATATAAGAACAACATAACCTGAAACTTCACTTTCAGGGTAGTCCTGAAGAAGTGAACTGCAATGTTCACGAAACGTCGGCAAGATTCGTAGTTTTGCACAGGATTGAAACGTAAAAAATCTTTTTATTTTATTATAATGAATCATGGTAAAAGAATTACATCCATTATCTAAGTTTTTATAAAGTAATTTCCTACAAGCGTAATTTTGCCAACAGTAGGAAAAAAATCGTGTTAGGTAATATCAAGTATATCCCCTAAACTACAGTACTTACTATACACCGGCAAGATTTATGTACATGAGTATATGATGTGCACGATTTTTTTAATTGCACGTAACAATAAGAGGCCAGAGACAGAAAAATTTTATAATCTAGTAAACAGAACATATTATTATGGTGTAAGAAGTATACCCAGGCGGAAAAATTATATATAGTGTGAAGTATTATACATCATTTTCATTTGTTTTATACAATTTTCATATCAAACATAATAATTATAATGTTTGTAATCAATCATACAAGATTATTCCATTTTAACGTGTCCAAGTTACAAGGTTGTACCTCTGAACATGAATTTCGTATGATTCTAACTCGATACATGCAAATTATAAAATTCTATAAAGTTGATCAGGTTGCCGCTGGTGTTTTAAATACAATATATTACTTTAATAGGATTGTGGAGCTTTGTGATTTCACCACTTGAGATAGTACCTTTTAATATGTACGCATATTCCAAAAAATAATCATGTCATTTAGGCATATTAATTTCACATTAAAAATGTCCCAGGTGCTTATTTCTTGAAAAATTTCGATGTTTCAAGATGCAAAAAACACTCTGTATATAATTTATATAGTGAAAAAAACACTGATATTTTTTATTTGTTTTATACAGGAAAATTTATAAAACAAATCAAAAATATCATTCTCTTGTACGCTATATATAAACTATATATAACTTTTTCATCTGGGGTGCAAGTTTCAGATTTAAACGGAGTAAAAATAATGCACCTTAATCTGCCTGAATCCATGAAATCTGATCGGTCTGATTACTTTTAAATCAGATATTTTTATCCAAATTATTCTAACTGAACCCTACATCTTCGAAAATAATTCATTCGAGCTGAATCAGAATATATCTGAATTTTAAGCAAAATTAAAACCTTTTAATGCAAGTGAATTTGACACCCGCCAAAAAAAAGATATATATATATATGCCCAGTTTCAGTCCGTTTACATCCGGCTTTTATGACAAGAACTTGTTTCGCCTAAATGCAACTCACTCTGACAACTAACAAAGAAAAATCTAATATGATCTATATCAAGAGAATCATTCGACTTTTGTGACAAAATATAATTCCCTTCCAATCCGATAAATCCGACCTCTGGAAAAAAATGTAATCTAATCTACATAAAATATCAGTTTTTTTCAGTTTGAGGAACTAAGAAAAAAGCATCTGATACAGAAGACAGATTGTAGAAAGCTTAAAAAGTCTGGTTATTTGATCTGATAAACTATTTAATTATAGTGCAGGTTATAAATTCTGTATGAAAGTTCTGGAAAGTTTGAAGTGGAGCCGTTTGTAAAACGACAAAAATTTTTTTTTTAACATAATTACTATAATTACACTTAATTGATTACGCTCCTACATAGGCGACCGTTGAGGATTCGAAACCCGCATACCTATCAAAAACTACCTAACCACAAACCTAACTCACGCCGCACGCGCTAACCAACTCAGCTATTAAACGCTAGGACTTTTGTGTATAAATATTGACTAATTCGTATGGGGTCAGGGCATAGTATGCGATGAATACATGCCTTCCTATTTATTGGTAGTTTTTCGATTTTATACATAATTTATAAATAGACAAGTTTAAAAAATTGTCATAAACATTTTTTATTGAATCTCAATTATAATTAAACAGTTTTTCATCAAACGTGGATAAAATATTGTGAAATTATGAAATAATTGTATAGTTTAGAAGGATTAATTAGTATAGGGGAACATGGGGCAAAATGACGACGGGGACAAAACGGGACTATGGTTATTTCTCCTCTGTGGTGTGGCGCCATCTACTGAAAACTGTAGGAACTTCGTTTTGAATCCTGCCCAAGATTTCTTATGTGAATTTGTTATAATGTTGTTGTTATTTTCAAAGTTGTGAGACGCATGGACCGTTTTCCTGTCCAATTATAATTTTGACTGATTTTCAACTACAAGTAAGTATTACAAATGTTTGATGAATTAAAATTGCTTCAGCGCCATTCCGTTGTGTACTTAATAGCCCTTCTTTTCTGTTGCAGCGTTTTCGATTGCGATTATTATATCGATTTTCGGAAGTTGTACTGGAAAAAGTACTTTGGGGGCAGAATGGGCAGGGGCAAAACGGGAAACCGCGCGAGATGTAGCAGGGCGCACATTGCTTTGTCGCGTTATTATTTATTTTGGTTCATATGCAGCTAAGCGAATTTGATATGTTTGAGTTTGATATTTTTGAGGTTAGTGAGACAATCGGGCTCATCAGTCTTTCGCAGGTTTCGACAGTCAAGACGGAGACGAAATTCATATCTGCGTGTTTTGTATGGCCTGATTTTGGTAATTTTTATAGAAAAAATGGAAAATAAAAGTTGTCACAACAAGTTCTGGTAACTGTACTACATATTTATTTAGTCGTCTCTAATTAATTTTGTGCATAATGCATAATTTTTACGGCGAAACACGCAGTGATCCACATTAGGTTCCCAGGTTCAATACCGTACCACTGACGATATAATTGGTAAACATTTTTTAAAATTATTTTTAATTCTCAAAACTTATCGAACATCCTCTCTTTGATAAGACGCTTGGCTTTAACCTTTTCTCAGACTGATTCGCATTTGGAATCTTGATCCAGGTGTGGAGCTAAATCATACCTTGACATAAAAATATTTTATAAATTGTAAAAAAGTTTTTGTAACGCATGCACGACAGGGAGTTGAAAAATACTTTTTCTAACTGCTACGCTTGCGCTTTTTGAGCCGGATCACTTTTCCTAGCTGTTGTGCTTGCGCATTTCGATTCAGAATCACTTTCCAGGAATGCCAGTATCATAACCTCACTTCGTTATGAGTTGACGCTTGGCAGAGTGACTGTGAGTAGTAAATAGTGATTAAAACAACTCGACGTGATAAGTTACTATACATGACTGATAAATTTCCATAAATTACCGATAAATTTCCCGAAATTTTAGAATTTTTTGGATATTTTCGAATATCTGAAATTCACGGTAATTTATAAAGTTTCCATTGATTTTCGGCAATTTTGGAAATTTTTGAATTTCTTACGTAAAGCTTTGGATAACTTAAATTTCCGGAAATTTATAAATTTACCAAAGATTTTCAAAATTTCTGATATAGACTGGAAAATTGTTGTAATTTTTCCATAAATTTTCAAAATAATCAGAAAATTTGTTTTTATTGATTCTCAGATCAAAGAATCTCTACATTTGTTACAAAAATATCATGTGCAACAAGCGCTGGCAGTAGGCAGCTGTAAATTGAAGTTCATTAAATTCATATATTTTAATAAATGATTCAAATTAACCAAGAATGATTGATTTACATATTAAAAGTTACGGATTAGATTAATCAAAATGACTGACTTAATCACTTAAAGTTACTGATCAAGCCATTCAAAATAAATGATTGATTTAGTGAAAGTTACAGCTTAGGTAATTCAAAATAAATGATTTAATTAGTGAAAGTTACTGATCAGACCATTCAAAATGGATAACTAAATTAGTGAAAGATACTGGTCAGACCATTCAAAATAAATAATTTAATCAGTGAAAGTTCCTTGTTAGATAATGCAAAACGACTGATTCAATCAATGGAAGTTACTGATCAGACTATTTAAAGTAGATGATATAATCAGTGAAAGTTACAGTTTAGATAATTAAAAAGTTTTTTGATCAGTGTACGTTATTATTCAATCACCGTTATATTCGCATTGGATTAGTCGACGTTACTGAATAGATCATTCTAATTAATTGATTTTTCAGTGACAATCACAGGCTAGATCTTTCAAAATTACTGATTTTATAAATAAAATAGCAGATTGGATTACTCAAAATGACTGATTTCATCAGTGAATCAAATTAGTTTATTTAAAAAGTTACTTTTGACGAATTTGGCAGTCATCGAATCCGCTTTATTTGAATCAGTGAAAACTGACTGCGAATCAATCTTTTTTGACTAATTCAAATCTAGGGTGTAACGGGCATACAACTTTGATGTCTTCAAGATGTAAAGACGTTCTCAAGTTTGCGCACCAGATAGGAAACAATATTTAAATTTTAACGCTGTTAAAAATATTATAAAATAGTAAAAAATGTTACTTTGTTGTATCTGTCGAGGGTAAGATTACAAAAATCCTCAGCTGTAATTGTTTTTGGCATTTATAATCGAATAATGATAATCAAAAGCGATTTGCATTTTGTTGGATTCGTACCACGTACAAGAATATATATCCTGCTGAATTAAGTGATTCTGAAAAAAGTAGGTTGTAAAAGTCGTCCAAATTGTTGTAATTATTGTTAATGTAATATAGTAATAACTATTTGTGATACAAGTGCGCAAAATATGTGAGTGCTTATAAGTTTTGATATCTCAGCAGAGTTAGTGCACGAGCGAAGCAAGTGCGAAGAGAGTGTAAAGAGAGTGCGAAAACTTAGAGGAATGCGAAGATATATACTGCCTTGAAAGTAAATTAAAGCGTATCTGTAGGATTAGCAACTTTACGCTAGCGACGAAAATTCATTTTCCTTACCACATTCATGCGAAACCCTCGTTTAGTCACCGTTTACAGACATCAAAAATGATCGATTACGCAACGTGCGCGAAGGCGATGAACAAACTCCCTAACATCGGTGAGCAAAATGCTCTCATCTAGAGTCGTAAATGATTACTATGTCAACATCGTGTGGGGTCAGTGAGGTTATATTCGATATCTGTAAACGGTAGGTAATCTCAGGTATTTTATCGTAATTTGCAAAGAAAAATATTATTCGATACACGAGGCCTCACGGAAAGGTGTTCTCTGCTTGTGAAAAGCCACAGCACAAGAGGCATTTGACCTCTCGTATTGAAATATGCTATTAATGCACCACACTCAGATTTTTGCCAATACTTAAAAATACACTATAGCCTTCTACATCAAAAATGTCATATTTGTAGGTTTTCAAGCCAGATGAACGTATTTTTATTATTTTCAGTGCGAATTCATAGCTACGCTTTCACTGTAAAAAATTAATATTTCAGGGCTAATTTTTGTTATTAAAATAAGACTCAGAAAAAACCTTCTCGAGTGGTACTAAAAGAAGACCACTAGTGGGAACCCACACTCATTTGTCTTGAATTGAAAATAACAAAATAAAGTTATCCTACTTAAACACAGGACACGAAAATAAAGATACCGCAAAAAAGGCAACTCTAGTTTCTACAATATGTTATGTGCTTAATATGCGAAACCCGTATCTGCTAATAAACATAGAAAATTACTGAAAGTGTGTAGAAAAGGTTCCTTTTTTTATTTCCAAACTCTGCCGTTATGCAAAGTGTCTCATCTCTAGAGTACGCATGCGTAACTTTACTCACCAGTGTGCATGCGCCAATATTGTTCTCGTAATACGCAAAGTCGATTGCAATAAGTTAATTTGCACATGAATTATATAGCTCCACGACCGATACAAGAAGAGTTTTGGGGATGGTTCGCACTGTCCTTGATCTTCAATCAGGAGCCCCCAAACGTGAACAGTCGGGGCCGTGTGAACCATTTCCTAATATTACGCGATCTCAGCATGTGATTACCCATGCACTGCACCTTTCCGATATACAGCTGGTACTTTTAAGCATAAGTGACAATCGCCTCTCCCCCTGCGGACTGCGAAACTGCGTTGGCCAGCAGTTCTAGGAATATTGCAACCCAGGCGTTCTTCTATCGGACGTGGAGTGTACATGCAAAGTCCAACTTTCGACGTGGGAGTTTCAAAAAAAGTCTTTTGACCACAAAAAAGGTTTTACCTGCATAAAACTTATATGATGTCTTCTTTACATAAGCACTCAAACAATGAGAAACATAAATAGGACGGGGTTTTCCCAAAAATTGGCATCTATTTTCATTGACTCTATAAATTCATAAGAGTCGCTGCCATTTTTTTTAAGTTTGAAATTTTAACCAATTTCTTTTAATATATCAAAATCGAGGTTTAATATTAGCAAATATTTGTACCTATCACTTTTTCGTAAATTGAAAAAAATATGTGCTGCCTTTTTTTGCTCAAAGAAGAATGAATGACTACGTTCAAGGATTTTATATTTTCTTAACTAACCTTACAACGTAAATAATCCCCTCCAGCGCAGTAGACTCCCGTTATCCAAAAAGCAGCGAAGAAAAACATAATACATTTTACTATTTTGGTAACACCCACCTGTTGTAAACTATTTTCTTGTAACAACTGTTAAAAAAATGGATTTTCAAAAAAAGTTATAATTTTAAGTCATTTAAAATGTAATATGCTCTCTAACCGGAATTAAGTTGTCTCTACGTATAATATTGAAACAATAAGAGGAGTTATACAATCTTATTAACTCCTTATTACTCACAACAATAACAGTAAATCCGGTAGCACAGATTGCTAAGATACTCAACACAACATGGATCAACAATTGATAGGAATAAATATATTCGATTTTCTGCGCAAATTCTGTAGCCTTTCGGTACCTCTCAACTACATTTTTTGTCGCTGATGTTCGACTTGTTTTTTTCTTATATAGACTAACAATTCTAGAGAACCTCGTTAGATCCCCTCGTACCATGTCAATTTTCGCACTTCCATGTAGTATCTTAAAAATTTTAATATTTCAGTCACAATTACATTTCTTGCCAGTATCATCAACTCACGTTCTTTTGATCAATCTAAGTAAATTAAACTTCAAATTTACTCACCATAGTAATAAACAGACCGTCGATAAAAGCATTTCCGAGGCCCGTAAAAAAAGTTGTAAAGAATTGAATTAAACAAATTATTTCAAATACTGGTGATTTATCTACCTTAAAAGGAAATGCAGACTCAAGAAAAAATACTCTATTCTCTGTATTGTAAGAGATAGCAAACGTGATGACAAAAAAGACTACAACGCTCATGTAGAGACAAGAAGAGCATACAAAAAAAGTTCGAGAACGTTTTAAAACTTTCAAAATGATCTTTGCTTCATTTTTGGATTGAATTTCCTTGCAGTCGCTGATTATTTCTCTCACGACATTTTTGACGTACCTGAAAATATTGTAGTTTTATTATGGTTCAATAAAATGATTTAAATATAATAAATTGAGGACTGGATGAAGTAAAAGATTTAAACAAATTTTTTATATTAAAATGTTCTGATTTGATTACTTCAAATTATTTTGAAATTTGCTTTATAAAAACCCTTAAACATTTTCAAATTTTATGTTTAAACCTTCAAAATTGAGGTACTTTAGATTGAATATAAAATTGTAAAAGTTAAAATTTAAAGAATTTTAAATTTATTTACGTATTTGTACATAAACATTCAAAACTGAAAAATCTAAAATCAAAATGTAATAAATTGGATTTTCAAGTTTAAAATTTAATTAGCATTTTTTAACAACTAAATAACACTTATATTTTTTATCAATTTCAAATGATAACGTTGCAAATGGAACTAGATTGATCAATTTCAAGAGAGCGATTCAAAATTGTATTTGGAAAATGAAAATATACTTATTTAACATTCTTTCAAACTGACAGAATTAAAATTTACCTAATTTACAGTTAAATTGTTAGTTGATGGAAAGTTAAATAAATCATAAGCATTTTTAATATTATTCTTACACTAAATTAAGAAATAAGCACAGTGGACAGAGAAAAATGAAAATAGAAAGTTGAAAGCCTATTAGGCTATTTCATAATGACTACCTTTGCTAAAAAAAGTTGACCATTACAAAAAATACGCAGGACAATAAGTTACCACATAAACACAGAATTCTTGAAAAAATGTATCACTTATTGACTTTCTGACTCTTCGGTTTTATTTCACAATTCAAACATCCTTTCTTTACTGGGTATGCATTGCGGGGGTCAACGTTTCTTAACAGAAATATATGAAATAGCTTAATTTATAGTGAATCAGAACTACACATAAATTGTGCTAATCAAGACTCTAATTGAATTTTTCTGTATGTTCCGAAACAAATTGCAAAAAATAAAAATGTAACAAAACTGTTCAGTACCGACGCTTTTTCCCCAGAGTGAGAAATTTTGTAATGAACATCATAGCTGCAATTGTAGCAGAAATGCTATTCATTAACAATATTACATCTTCGTAAACAAGAGCAGCATCCCAAAATTGAAAAGTCAAAGAAAATATCAATATTGCGGCAATGGTTAAGTATACAGAAATATTGTTAACACCTGGCCATATTCCAATTACTCGCATAATAAATTCTAAGAGGTAAGGAATACTTGTTTGATGCATTATTATATAAGATTCCTCTCGAAGCATAGAAGTGTAACGTTTTTCTTTGCTTTTATCCTTGTCGTATTTTAATGCCCGTACAACATTACTTTTACTAACTTTTTTTATTCCAGATCAATGTCTTATAACAATGTCTAGTAAACAATTACTTTAAATGTATAATAATCACTTTCTTTACTCTTGCTTCACTGAAGACTCGTACCTGTTCATATTTCTGAACAAAGTGACCGAATGAAAGATGCACTGACCTGCGCATTTTTTGCACAAGATAGCGTGACCACTTCCCCTTAAATAATAAATTTGTACGTGCGAAACATGCAGCTTTTGCCATAGCTCAATAACCTTTGTACATTCACATTACATTGTCCCATCTAATATTCCCTGCAACAAAAAGTTTCTTCCAGGCTTTCCCCGAAATCAAATAATTAATGCATACAATGTAGCTGAGTAAGTTTTATTAGATACTGAAATCCATACATCTCTTCTTTCTTCTGATATAATATACATATCTCCATAAAAAAAAAATTAGTCTATTCCCTGTGCTTTTTCAAGGAATCGAGCATGCGCATAAGCTGCAAAGATTGAACAGTCGACTTTTGCAGTTTGACTTGAACGGAAGCGAATTTTTTTCTACAGTTACATTGTTTGGTTGATGCCAATTTATTTCCATTCTTGACTCATAAAATTATTATTATTTGAAGATGACACAGCACAAGTGCCTATGTAACAAATTTCGAAAATGAGTTTCGTTGGCTTACATTAATTTGCGCAACCTAACTCATGTCTTTGCAGAAGATTATCGTCCAGCTTGATTTGGAAGTGAATGAAATATAAATTTAAAGTGCACAAGGGAGCAAGTGCCACACTGTAGAAAATGGTGTTTATTCTTAAGGGCGTGTACGAAAATGTTACGTGACCAATTACATAGTATTATATTCAAAAGCTTAATAATTGGAAAAATGCAAATATTTTGCTGAAATTTGAGGAAATAATACAAAATGTATAAGAGCACGTATATCAGAATTTTTTGGTTAAAATAATGTAATGTTGTGAATTCAATTATATCCAGGCACTAAAGCACTGTTCGCAGTTACAATTTAAGTTAAGAAATTGATAAAAAAGCAATCTAGTTCAGTTGGAGAAGTTAAATAGTTATAGCGCTGGATGTAGGCGGAAACTTCCGTTATATTCTCATCGCGCGCCACGCACGCGGCTTGCTTCGCTCGCAAGTTTGAGCGCGCCTAGGGCGCGCGTCTCTTGGATCTTGCGCTCCACGTACGGTCTTTGTACTTCCTCCACATTTGCGCACAGACATTTTAAAATTAAAGGTCAAAGCATCAAAAACTGCCATTTGGTAATTGTGAATCCTCTTTTGTTAAAGCTCTTTCGACTTTAACGAACACATTCTCATCACGTATTTCATGCAGATGTTTTTGATGTTGTACTCAGAGGACGACCACTACACTGCTGAAGGCTGGTGACCTTCACAGTATACCCCAACCAAAAACGACTCTCTCGGTTTCACCGAGTGAGTCTCGTCTACCCTGAAAGAGTAATGGTTTAATGGTAAAATAATAACAATAATAATAATATACATTGATATTGAAACAGATGTATTTTTATTGTCTTTTTTTTATAATTTAAAAAGTGCGCATTCTATATAAAAAAACAACTTTGTGAATTAAAATTTTATTGCATCTTGTGTCATTTTAATATAACAACATAATATATACTTATACTTTACTTATATACTTACTTATATACTTATACTTATACTTTTATTATATCAAATTTACAGATCTATTTTGGGTGAACAACTTTTGTTTATTAATTTTTTTGTACCTGTCACGATTATAACAAAAACTATGTACGTATCGTAGAAAAAACAAATGAAAACAAATTTGTAACTCCTTTTGGATGAAAAACTTTTTTTATTTATTGAAAAAATTTTTTTAATAATATTGTCAATATTATTTTTTTACAATTTAAAGAAAAAATACGCAACCTGCCAAAAAATAATTAATAAAAAATGTCTAGTTCTTTTTTGCATGACCAACTTTTGTCTATTAATTTTTTTCTTACCTTATGTCGCTTTTCCAGAATTAAAAAATATTTAAATGTTATTTTTTATGATTAGAAAAAAAATTACGCACCCTATCAAAAAGTAAATAGTAAAAAATTTGCAGATCTTTTTTGGTGCACAATTTTTGTCTCTTCATCTTTTTTCGTAGCTTGTGTCGATTGTCAAAAAATTTAATATTTTTGTTTGTTACAATTAAAACTAAAACTACGCGTTCCATCAAATAATGATTTATAAGAAATTTACAGATCGTTTTTGGGTGAAAAACTTTTGTTATTATTTGTTATTATTTTTCACGATTGAAACAAAAACTATGTACGTATCGTACAAAAACAAATGAGAACAAATTTGTAATTCCTTTTGGATGAACAAGTTTTTTTTATCTTTTTTTTTCGTAGTTTGTGTCGTTTATCCAAAAATTAAATTTTTTATTTTTAATGTTGATTTTCAGGAATAAAAAAAAAAAACTACGCGTTCCATCAGAAAGTGATTGTAAGCAAATTTGTAGATCTTTTTTAGATGCACAGTTTTTTTCACTATCCTTCTTTGTATGTTGCATAGTTTGACCGCAAAATGGAATTTTTTTTTTCGTTATATTTTGTGCAACCAAAATTTGAATTTTCGGTTATTCAGGAAAATTAAAAAAATTGTTATGATAATCTTGTAGGTTTTTCAAAAAGAAACGTTGTTTATCTTTTGACTTTTTTTCATATCGTGCGTTGTTTGGCTTGAAATTTTCATTTTCGTTTGTTTTTTTGAATTTAAAAAATGCTATAACTCTGATAATTTTTTTTTTATCGAAAAAAATTCAGGATAATTTGTTTAATTTTCTGAACACAAAGCCGTACATATAATTAAAAAAATGGTCTACAAAATTTTGAAAATGCTTCAACTTTTTGAATTTTCATCCAAAATAGCTGGCTAACGAACTTGACCTTCAGTTTTCGACACTTAGCAAGTGGACCAAAGGTGAATCTAACAAAATAATTCTTTTAAAAGTTATGCTCACAGACAAATAAACATACATACAGACATACGTACAGACAGACATATTTGTAAAAAACTGTTTTTCAGGTTCAGGAGGTCTCAAAACGTGAACATTTGACAAAGACGGGGGGGCAAGGGGGGGCAAATTTTACACAAATTTAATACCTTCTCTGAAGAGAATGTAAAAAGATAAATATCCAATGAAATAGTTGAATATTTAACTAAACAATATCAATTTTAAACAAAAAATGGAATAGCTGAATTTTCATTGAAAAAATGAATGCTTAAGAAAACAAAAGTGTTGACAAAATAGTTAATTTTTCAACGTAAGAGATGAATTTTCAACTACAATGATAAATCAATAACACAAAAAAAACATTCAACTTTCAAAACAAATTATGAATCCTCAATGAAAAGGCAATAGTTTAAATTTTAACCAGAGAAGATTTTCATTTTGAATACGATACGGTTGAACACAACCTGAAAAGTCGAATCTGCAACAAATAGGTAAATTTGAAACCAAGCAGATGAATTTTCAATCAATAAGAAGATAATTTCTTTACCAAAAAGGGTCCCTATCATGTCACATGCGGCAAGTCTCTCTGCGGCAAGTCACACCTGCAGCATGTCACACCTGCGGCAT
>JAUELO010000135.1:3507014-3518201 GCA_032357855.1 Amphibolips quercusostensackenii
TCAACAAATTACATGAATTTTTAATCTGATAATTGAATTTTCAACTAAAAAAAGATCAGTTTTCTAGCAAATAATTAAATTTTGATCAATTTCCAACCAAGAATCGAATAGTTAAATTTTCGGTAAAAAAAAAATGCTAACCAAGAAAAAAATATTCAACAAAATAGTTTAATAAATTATCAACTGAAATGATGTCTTTGAAATTAAATAATGAATATTTAACTAGAATAGTTGAATTTCAAACAAAAAAGATGAATTTTCTACTAAAAAAGATAAATGTGCAATCAAAAATTGAATATTTGAATTTTTTGCTAAAAAATTAATTTTCAACAAAACAAAAACGAATTTGTAAGAAAATAATTAAATTATCAACCAAAGTAATGAATTTTCAACTGAAATTATGAATCTTTAACTGGATGGAATAGATGAATCTCAAACCAAAAAGATGACTTTTTAACCAAAGAGTTTGAATTTCAACCAAGTAGTTTAACTTTCAACCAAGTAGTTTAATTTTCAACTAAAATCATGAATTTTCAACTCAAATAATAAAAATTTATCTGGAATAGTTAAATTTTCAAACAGTTAAATTTTGAACTAGAAAAGATAAATTTTCAACCTAAAACGGAATAGTTAAATATATAGTTAAAAAATTAATTTTTAATAAAAAATTTTTCTCAACAAAACAGTTAAATTTTCAACCGCAGTGATAAATTTTTAACTAGAATAATGAATCTTAAACAACAATGGTTGAATTTTAAACCAAAAAGATGGATTTCCATCTAAAAATTAAATAGTTAAATTCTCAGATTAAAAAGTTAATGTTCATTCAAAGGGATGAATATTTAACAGAAATATTAAAATTTTCAGTTAAAAAAATTAATTATAAAACAAAAAAGCACATTTTTAACAAAATAGTTAAATTTTTATTCAAAAAGATGAAATTTTAATTTAAATTATTAATTTTATTAGAAAAAAATTAATTTTTCACAAAAGAATGTAAGTTTTAACCAAGTAGTTGAATTTTTATTAAAAAAGGTGAATTTTCAACGAAAAATGTAATAGTTGATATTTCAACTAAAAAAGATAAATGTGCAATCAAAAATTAAATATTTGAATGATTGTCTAAAAAATTAATTTTTAACAAAACAAAAACGAGTTTGTAACAAAATAATTAAATTTTCAACCAAAGTGATAAATTTTCAACTAAAATTATAAATCTTCAACTGGATGGAATAGCTGAATCTCAAACCAAGAAGATGACTTTTTAAACAAAGAGTTTGAATTTCAACAAAGTAGTATAATTTCTAACCATCTAGTTTAATTTTCAACTAAAATCATAAATTTTCAACTCAAATAATGAAAATTTATCTGGAATAATTAAATTTTCAAACGAGATAGTTAGTTTTTTACAAAAAAGGCGATTTTTGAACAAATTACATGAATTTTCAACCAAATAGTTGAATTTTCGACGAAAAAATGTGATTGCAGTTAAATTTTCAGTTTCAAAATATTTATTTTAAACAACAAAAAAAGGATTTGTTACAAAATGGATGATTTTCTAACCACGCAGTTAAATTTTGAACTAAAAAGGATAAATTTTCAACCTAAAACGGGATAGTTAAATGTATAGTTAAAAAATTAATTTTCAATAACAAAAATTTCTTCAACAAAACAGTTAAATTTTTAACCGTAGTGATAAATTTTTAACTAAAATGATGAATCTTCAACCACAATGGTTGAATTTAAACCAAAAAGATGGATTTTCAACCAAAAATTAAATAGTTAAATTCTCAGATTAAAAAGTTAATGTTTAGCCAAACAGATGAATATTTAACAGAAATATTAAAATTTTCAGTTGAAAAAATCAATTTTGAAACAAAAAAGCAAATTTTCAACAAAGTAGTAAAATTTTCGTCCAGAAAGATAAAATTCCAATTTAAATTAGGAATTTTATTTTTAAAAAATTAATTTTTCACAAAAAAATCAAAATTTCAACCAAGTAGTTGAATTTTTATCAAAAAAGGTGAATTCTCAACGAAAAATGTAATAGTTGATATTTCAACTAAAAAGATTTTAATTTTAAAACAAAAACAGTTGCATTCAATTAAAAAATAAGCATATATTACTAAGAAAGATTTTTCTGTCAAGAGGGAGAAAATACTTCAAACTGTTGAATATTTTTAAACAAAACACATAGTTAAATTTTTGGTTTAAAAATTAATGTCCCACAAAAATGAGTTATATTCAGTGATATAAAGCTACTTTGACAGAAAAAAGAACATTGTTATTTAATTCTATACTAAGAATTTAAAGAAATTTAAACACTTTCTCGAAAAAATTTTAACTTTTAGAAAACATCCCTGACGTTTCCAGGTTTTTCCAGGTATATAAAAATTCCCTGACAATTTCAGGTTTTTTAGGTTTTCCAGATGAGTAGACACCCTGATTATGTAATTTGTAAAATATTTTTTTTCGGTTCCAAAAGTTAATGAATAAATATTTAATAATAAGAGATGCAGTTCCTTTTGTTGAATTTGATCAAATTCTATTTTGAAATTTCTTTGTCTAGCTTCACTTCCGTGACGCATTCTAATGCACAAACTTGACTTGTTCCCTTTTTCTTTGTGCGCAGAAGTCTCTGGACTCAGAAGGGGAGTTATTCGATGGGGAAACATTGGGTGCCGAATACGACTCATAAAGCCTACGACGAGGAAGAGGGTTCTGAACGAAAATGGCATTCTGAGCGATGCTGAACGACTAGAATGTCCCTAGACATTCGGTGGGCAATGTGATAGCAAAGTAGCGTCTATCAACATATTGAGTCGGGGTTCTCATAGGATCCCAGGAAAGCAAATGTTCATGGAAGGTATATACCAAATAATGTATTCGAAAGCCTTGGGGCTCTTTGATAACTACCACCAGATATATGCACTTCCTTCTTAGTTCGTTAAGCTTACTTCAGCCTGAAGACTAACATGACTCAGGAATTCGAAGAGATTTTCAGCTTTACTTCCCTAAATCTGCGAATTTTCAGGCTAAGAGAGTGTATAAGTATAAACTTGCGGAAAACTTTCCAGACTCGCTAGCCATTAACTTTCAGATTTTCCGGGGTATCTAGGGTTTCTTAAAAAAAAATTCTAGAACTTTTCCAAGTTTTCCAGGATAAAAAAGTAATTTTTCTAGGTACATTTTTCCTACTGTGAAAAAATACCTTTCAAGAAACATATTACAAATTTTATTATGGAATCTTTGAATGGAATTCTCAAATTATTAGTTTAAAAAATTATTTTAAAGGACGAATTTTCAAAAAAAAAAGTAAATTTTTCACCGCAGAGATAAATTTTCAATTGAAAAGGTAAATCATCAACAACAACAAAATCTTTAACGCAGGATTTTAATTTTCAACAAAATACATGAGTTTTAAACCAAATACTTGAATTTTATAATAAACAAGATAAATTAAATAATCAAATATTTGAATTTTTAACTAAAGAGATGAATTTTTAACTGAAATTATAAAATATTCAGCTAGACTGCTTAAATTATTATTTAAAAAAATTACCTTGTAACTAAAACACGAATTTTTAACAAAATAGTTAGATTTTCAGTAAAAAAATTAATTTTTCAAAAAAAAAAGTTTTCATTTCAGTAGTTAAACTTTTAACCAACCAGATGAATATTAAACTATGGTGAAAAATTATGAACTGAAATAGATATATTGTAAACCAGCAATAAATATTTTGACAAAGGACTTTAATTTTCAATAAAGTAGTTGAATTTTCAACAAAATACATGAATTTTCAACAAAATACATGAATTTAAAAAAAAAAGATAAACTAAATAACGATATATTTGAATTTCGAACCAAAGAGATAAACTTTTAACTAAAATGATGGAAGATTCAACAGTTTTGCTTACATTATCATTTACTTTAATTAATTTGTAACAAAAACACGAATTTTCGACAAAATAGTTAAATTTTCAGTTAAAAAAATTAATTTTTCAACACAAAAAAAAAGAGTTTTCATAAAAGTATTGAAACTTTTAACCAACTAGATTAATATTTAACTATGTTGATATATCTTAAACTGAAATAGATATATTTTAAAACAAAAAAAAAATTAACAAAAGACTTTAATTTTCAATAAGTAGTTGTATTTCTAAATGAAAAAGATAAATTAAATAATCACTTATTAAAATGTTCAACCAAAAAGATAAACTTCCAACTAAAATTATGGAAGATTCAACAGTTTTGCTTGAATTATTATTTTAAAAAATTAATTCGTAACAAAAACACGAATTTGCAACAAAAATAGTTATATTTTCAGTTTAAAAAAATTAAATTTTTTAACTAAATAAGTTTTTAATTAAATAGTCAAACTTTTAATCAACTATATGAATATTTAACTATGGTAATAAACCTCCAACTAAAATAGATGAATTGTTAATTAAAAAGATGAATTTTGAACCAAAGATGTGAATTTTAAACCAAAGAGGTAAATTTTTTACTAGATTAGTTAAATTTGTAATTTAAAAAATTAATTTTCAACAACAAAATTTTAACTTAAATACTTTAATTTTCACTTAAAAAATTCACCTTCACCAAAAAACAAAACAAATTTTAAACAAAATAGGTACAAAAAACAAAACAAATGAATATTTAATTGAAATAATGAATCTTCAACTAAAAAAATTAATTTTTAACAAAGGAATTAAATTTCTTTAAAGTAGTTAGTTTTCATACTAAAATCAATTATTTTTACGAAAAAAGATAAATTTGTTATTAAAAAAGATAATTTATGATCTAATAGCTCAATTTTCAGTTAATAAAAAAAATTTCACCCAAAAAAGCGGGTTTTCAACAAAATAGGTTAATTTTTAACGAAAAAAATAAATTTTCCATCAAAATGATGAATCTTTAACTAAACAAATGAATTTTTAAGAAAGGAATTGAATTCTCGAAAAAACATTTAAATTTTTTAATATCTTTAATTTTCTACAAAAAAAGATGAAATTTTAACTTATACATGAATTTTTAAATTAAAGAGATACATTTTTGACCAAGTAATTGAACTTTAAAATGAAAAAGATTAATTTTCAACAAAAAAGAAAAAAGTCAAAGTTATAGTTTGCAATATTAATATAATTTGTTTAATTCTCAATAAAAAGAGGTAAATAATCAATTCACAGGGACAAATTTTCAACTAAAATCATTTACTTCTTACTAAAAAAGACGAATTTTTGAATAAAAGAGATACATTTTTGACCAAATAACTGAATTTTAAAATAAGAAAGAATAATTTTTAACCAAAAAGGAAAAATTCAAATTGATAGTTTGCAATATTAATATAATTTGTTCAATTTTCAACAAAAAGATGTAAAAAATCAATCTACTAGGACAAATTTTGAACTAAAATAATTAATTTTCTAATAAAAAATACGAATTTTTAAATTAAAGAGATACATTTTTGACCAAATAATTAAATTTTAAAATAGAAAAGATTATTTTTAACCAAAAAGGAATGAGTCAAATTTATAGTTTGCAATATTAATATAATTGTGTTCAATTCTTGACAAAAAAAGGTAAATAAACAATTCACAAGGACGAATTTTCAACTAAAATCATTAATTTTTTACCAAAAAAGACGAATTTTTAAATAAAAAAAGATACATTTCTGACTAAATAATTGAATTTTAAAATAAGAAAGATCAAGTTCCAACCAATAAGGAAAAATTCAAATTCATAGTTTGCAATATTAATATAATTTGTTTAATTCTTAACAAAAAAAAAGGTGAATAATCAATTCACAAGGACGAATTTTCTGTACAAATAGACAAATGCTTAACAAAACATTTAAATTTTTGACTAAATACTGGAATCTCCTATCTACAAAAATGCATTTTCAACCAAATAGTCGAAGTTTAAAACAAACAAAAAATCAAACTGCAACCAAGAACACTTGAATGGTCAATACAAAAAGTTGAATTTTCAGGAAGAAGACAAATTTTCAAATTAATAGTTGAATTTTCAATTTAAAAAAATAAACTATCAGTAAAAAAAAAGAATGTCTAACATAAATCTACTTTTACAAATGAAAAGATATTGGTATCCAATTCTATATTGCAATTAAAAAAAATTAGTAGACACCCTGATTATTATATACATGCGACTACAAAAAAAATGGTTCATCAGACTTTTTTCGTTCAGCAGAGAACGCATTTAGAAACATTTTTTTTTAAGGAAATACAAATTTTAGGACCATGAACCAAATTTAAGGACTTTTTCAGATTTTTAAAAATTTCCAGGACGCTAGACCGATCATAATGAGAGTTTAGAATTAGGTCAGAATAGATGCTGTTTATCAATTATTTAAATAATGTTCATAAACATATGCACACCCTAACCATTTTTTTAAGTATAGGCTTTTTTGCGAAGTTAACTTGAAATGTTTTGCCGAAGACTCCTTGCTATCACATTTTTCATAATTACAAAAACTGCTTATTATATAAACAATATTTATAAACAAATGCACATTTTAACAATTTTTTGGATGAATAGGCATAATGTTTTTTTGTGGAATCAATTCAAAATGTTTTGTCAAAGAGTCCTTGCTGTCATATATTTCAAATAAATAGAAGCTATTAGTTCATCAAATGAAAATTAAGCATATTTATCAAAAAATTGTGAAAATGTGAATTTAATTATACAAAATGTTTATATAATTAACAGTTTTAATCACTATCAAAAAAACGACACTATAGAGTCTTTTATAAGACATTTCGAGTTGACTGCGCAAAAAAAACATGAAGCTTATTTATAAAAAAATTGTGAAAAATTTTGATTTGTTTATAAAAATTGTTTATATAGTTAAAAGTGTTTGTCACTTTAAAAAACTTGACAGCAAAGAGTCCATCAAAAGACATTTCTAATTGATTTTGCAAAAAAAGTTAGGCCTGCTTATGAGAAAATGTGCATTTGCTTACAAAAATTGTTTATATAATTAACAGTTTTTGTGAATATGAAAAATATGACAGCAAGGAGTCTTTGTCAAAACATTATAAGTTGATTCCGCAAAAAAATGAAGCCTATTCATGAAAAAATGGTTAGAGTGTGCATTTGTTTTTCAAAATTGTTTGAATAATTGGTGAACAGCAACTATCCTTAAGTGATCATAAGCGCACATTATTCAGTATCTAAAATATTTCATGAAAAACATATCGATGTAAAATAGCTAATCATTGCAAATGAGGAAAAAAATTACTTTTATTAAATTGTTTGTTTATAACATTATAAACCTTTTTTTCTTATTCTAACTTACTGAACATTATTTTCAGTTAGTTATTGCATTGATTTGTGACCTATTTTAATAAATTTAAAAAAAATTAAAGATCGAGTTTCACTAAGAAGTTAGACAATCAATGTTTAAACTTTGTTTTTAAATAACAAATTTTGTTTAGTTAGAGTAAAATATTCGCAGACATTCGTGGCACTGGAAGAGTTACGGTCATTTCTGAAAAACAAACATGAAAATCAGTTAAGAATCGTACCGTCAGTCGATTTTTGGCCAAAAAAGATACTTTTCCGAACTGTGCAGCGTGGGGTTTTCCGTATTCTGAAAATACCGAATTAAAAAATTAAATACTTAACAATTCAAGTAATAGTTGAAATTGTAAATGTACCGCTTTTAAAATTTTATTTAGATTCATACTACTTTTAATAATAGACCATTACTGAACTGATAATAAGCTAAAATATTAAGATGAACTTTTTAGCTATTCTCGGGAAAGAAAGTCTTTCAAAAATTCACGCAAATTATACGAACCCAGATGCGAGAGTCTTCCGACTGCTGGTTAGATTAGGCGGTAGCGCTCGAGACTTATAACTGGAAGGTCTGGGCTGGATTTTTGCTACCTGTACTTTTTGCCATTTCTTCAGATTCACATTTTTTTTGCAATTCGCTATTATATTTCTTTCGATAGAACCAAAATATTCATTTAACGAAATTTTGTCATATGAAAAACATTTTTTTTTTCAAAGTTTACCATTTTTATACAATGTTTTTGTTGTTGAACTACTGATAGATAGGTGCACCGACATTGATTACATACTATGCCCTAACTTTATAAGACTCAGTCAAGATTTTGACACAAATGACCAAGCGTTTGATGGCTCAGTTGGTTACTGTGTGCAGCGAGAGTTAGGTTTGTGGTTACGTAGTTTTAGGTACGCAGAGGTGAATAGTTAGGCCAGGGTTCGAATTCTCTCAGCAATCACAAATTTTTATAACGATTTAAGCATGTAATCATAAGTGTAAGTGTCAGTAAATGATCGTGTGTAGAATTTGTGCTATAAATAAAGTCTAGTATTAATAAAAATAATAATAATAATATCATGAATAATTTTTTTCGTTTTGCATCGACTTCACTATATATTTTGCAAACTTTTCTACATACTTTATAAACTGCACGCCAATACACGTTATATAGCCTCGGTTTTTAGGTGATAATGAAGTTTTCTACGCATTTTAATCAAATAGTTTATCAAATCGTTTCATTAGACCTTTTCAACTTTTATTTAACTGTCTTCCATATCCGCTACTCTTGAATAAATTCCGTAAGCTTAAAAAAACTTATTTTTTTCATGCACTTTGAAATCATAGAGTTCTAAATGTTACATAGAAAAAATTAATGGTCTTGACTGTCTTGACTTGACTGTCTAAGACTTTAGGATAGGCCACAAATTTATAAAAAAATTGTATACCGTTTATTAGTATGTTCGATGCGATCCTCGAGACAATGAAAAGAGTCCGCGAATTATTCCTTGCCTTTCGAAATATCTTTTCACTATATTTCGACAGTAACAGAATAATTAATCTTTTAACTATTTGTAAATTTTTCTTCATTTTTTAATGAACATTACAAAACTTTTCCATAAATTTAAGGCCTACATCTCAAGACATGCATAGCCAAGTAAAGTTTTGATAACCTATTTTTCCCGTGTAGAGGTTTTTTTTATTAATTGTGGCGTCATGCTACCATATTGCAATAAATAAACATAATGATTTTAAGGTAACCAATCTGGCAGTCTTCTTGAAACATAAGAGTTATTTTAATTTGCTGACGGAACCAGGGATCCCCTATTCAATCGGCTTTTGTTCTGTATGTAGATGGTCCCTAACATGTTTTCTTAAAATAACTAGTTGACTTAGGTATACTTTCAGACAAAGCGTACTTAGTAGGGTGTTCCATGAACTACAAATTTTTAGAAAATGAAAGACAATTAGCACCTATTCTTTTCCTTTGTGTTTAAAAATCTTAATTGCGTAAAATTTTGTTTTGATCAAATAAAAAAAATTCTCATCAAAATTGGCAAAATTACCTTAAAACGCGAAAGAAAATATGGTTTTCTTGATTTACTTCAAAATTAATGACCATTTTGAAAAACTGCTGAAATGAAAGTTATAGATCTCTATGAAAGAAAATATTTTTTGTTGTAAAAAAATTTTTATTGAGACAACCCTTCTTGAGAAAAATCGCGGAAAAGAGCGAAATATTCAAACTATAGATGGTTAAGATATAATAATCTTTCTGAAAAAAAAATAATTTTAAGAGCTTCAAGTTACACTTAACTTTTTTTTACTTTGTAGAGATTATTGTATTTAAATATTTTTTAACCTAGGTCGAAAAAAAATATTTTGTTGCAAAAACTGTACATTCTTGTACTTTATAAATATTACAACTACAATGAAATGCTAAAGTGCTACTTTCCTGTAATTGTTGTTGTCATTAATTTCATTTAAATCATTAATTAATTAATTTATTTAATTCTAAGCTCACAAGCTGTTACTTGTTTTTTACTGATGTAGAAAAGCTGATACATCTGGCAAAATCAGGAATTCTAATTTTTCACCAATAATAGAGAACCTCTATTAAAATGACCTAATTTCTTTTTGCTTTTAGAGCATCAACATAAAATTGTCAAAAATATGTTCCTTATTCTTTTTACATAAATTCATTTTCATTCTCAGGTAAATAATATTTTTAATTCTACAACCTTTTTACAAATTTTTACTTCTTTTTACCTCTTTTAATTATCATTTCCTAATTGGCTTTATTTAACGCTTAGTTTACGTTTTATAATGTATTTTGTATATGTAATACGTCATCAAGGAACATAAGTGTTTAAACAATGTACTGCTAATAATATTATTTTCTTTGCTGTAATAGCAACGTTTTCACTTTGCCAAGAAAAATACCTCGACCCAGGTTGTGGTATCCTATCATAATAACCCCTGTGGTTTTCTTTATAATTTTTTGTATATCACTTTGGATCACTTCAGATGGGTTACAAGTTTGTACATTTTTCATAAATTATACGTTTTTTCTATGGGTGCAAAAATTATTGTGAATTTGTTATGTGCACAGTTTTCTATACCAAATAATAATAATACGAAATCATATTTTATGAAAATAATTAAAAAAATAATAATTTTTAAAAAAGTTAGCATTTTTTTAAAATATCAACGGAAATAATTACATTTTTTGGATTTGGTAAACGGAACACCTATTTCAAATTTAAAAAAAATTTCTTCTGCATAATCCTGTCTCTTTTTGCTCCGAGAAACTTATTTTTACTTTTCAAAATCAAAAAAAAACTTCACAGCTTGTGATAATGCTAATTTTGCATTCTTGGACTACTTTGTCGTGATGAAGTTTAAAAATGTGTTCACGTGCAAATAAATAGTAGTGTCTTTTTCCATTCGAACAGAACCAATAAAAAATTTGTAATATTTCTAAGTTAAAACACGTTTTTCATTTTTCAAATACCAAAAAATGTTTTTAATTTTTTAATGTTCACAAAAGTTGTTAATTTTTCAAACTTTCTAAACTTTCAAACCCTTCTTGATGGCAAAAAGTAAAATCTATTTTTTTTAAATCATGAGCTATCATAATAGGATACCACAAATTTTCCACACACACTATAAGGGAACATCCGTTAATTACGTAAGCCCTTTTAGGGGAGGAAGGAGAGTCCAAAAATTTTTAAGACTCCTTACCTGGGGAGGGGGAAGCATTCATTACGATAATCTCCTCTTACTATGTTTTTTGTTTGTTGAATATGCTAATAAAAACTATTCTTGCTGTTAAAATTTCTGTTCGTAATATTAAACACATTCTGTCATTACG
>JAUELO010000135.1:3546195-3558351 GCA_032357855.1 Amphibolips quercusostensackenii
TGCGAGCGAAGCGAGCCGTGCGTGACGCGCGCGATGAGATTGTGCCCGCGAAGCGGGCAGATTTTTTCTCTCATGATTAAAAATAACCGGGGGGGGGGGGCAACCCCGAAACACGTTACAAAAGAGAAATTGGATGTGCAAGTTCTTTTGGGTTTAACTTAATCGAGGCTAGCCGCGTTGCTGTTTTATGCAATAAAGTTTCTTTTCAATAATTTCCCTTTGAAATTAAATCTACACTTTAAATCTTTTTTTTAACAAGATGTGACCATTTTCGTTTATCTAATAGACTACGTTAAAAAGTAGCACGAAAATAACTCTACTAAAAATATATCCAAAGTGTGATTTGAGTCAATCAAATAAAGGAATTTATCAATTTAAACGCTATTCGTCATCCTTCCCCAGATTGTGAAACAGAAACTTTAGAAATGAGAATGCTAAACGTGACGAGGAAGGCGAAAATTTTTGAAAATACTTGAAAAATATAGACTAATCTGAGCATAAGGAGCCATCCGTACATTTTTACCAATTTTTTACCCCATCCTTTCCCCATGTAATAAATCGTAAAAAATTGCTTGGACTCCCCCCTCCCCCGGCCTACGTTACATAATTTAGAAGAATGGCTTTTAGCCAGGTCTTACATATTAAATACAACTTAGTTCATTTCACTGAAAAAATGGTTAGTGGAGCCAACTATTTAGTTAGTAAGATATGGTTCTGCTATTTTATTAGTTGACACAAAAATTCCATTAATTGCAATGACTATTTAATTAGTACCAGCAACTGATAAAATGGTTGTGTTAACTAATAAAATAACAGCACATATGTTACATGTATTATAAATTATAACAGTTTCTAAAACATGAATCCACGCTATCATTTTTTACTACTGACAATTAAAAAATTTATAACTGAAAAATTTGCAATCAAAAATATTAAAAATTAAATCAATTTAAATTTCAAATCATGAAAATTGAATTGAATTAAATTGAATATTGAAGAGTCTTCAATTGGAAATCTTAACACTTGAAAAATTTTTGAATGTAAATCTTCAAAATTAAAGTATAAAAAGAAACGTTCGAAAAACGTTTAAAAATTCAAGAGTTTTCAATTATAATTTTAAAAATTGTAGGACTTTGAATTGTGAATCTTAAAAATTGAAATGTTTTTAATTTTGAGAATTTGCAATTAAAAATTATGCAACCTTTAGGTTTAACAAATAAAAATTCTGAAATTTTGATGATTCATATTTGAAATTTTATTATTTAAAAGATTTAGAATTAAAAGGATTTAACTTTCGACCTTCAAAATAGTCAAAATTCAGGCAGTTTTATTTATACATCTTTGAAATTAAAGAATCCTTAATTGAGAATCTTAAAAATTGAAGAATGTGTCATTGCGAAGCTATAAAATTAAATATATTTCCATTTTAAATCTTTGAAATTGAATAGTTTTTTTATTTTAAATCTTTAAAATTGTACTATATATTTTTAAAAGAATGTTTAAAATTGCATCATTTTCTTTCATAAACATTAAATACTGAAGGGTCTTCAATTGCAAATATTCAAATTTTCAGAATTATAAATTGCAAATGGCTTGTATCAAAGATTTTTTGATTGTAAATTTTCAAAATTAAATTATTGCAAAAAATATTTTGAAAATTATATGGCTTTCAAATATAAATAATAAAATTTGAATAATTTGAAATTAAAAAGGATGCTAGTTTCAAGTTTCACAGTTGAAAATTCTATAAGTTTGATGATTTATATTTTATATTTCTTAAATTGTGAAAAATTAGAAATGAAAAAGATTTCACATTCGATCTTCAAAACCATTTAAATTCAAGGATGTTTTTTTATACGTATTTTAGATCAAAGAATCTTTCATTGGAAATTGTAAAAATTACAAAATGTTATATTATGAATCTTTAGAATTGAATAAATTTTTATTTTACATGTTTGAAATTTTTCAATAGTAACTCTCCAATACTGTATGAATTAGAATTTTAAATATTTAAAATCAAAAAAGATTTTAATTTTAAAAATTCACGAATAAAAATTCAGTATTTTTAATGATTAACATCCAAAATGTCTTTAACTTGAAAGATTCCGAATTGTAAACTTGAATTTTTATTTTTCAATTATAAACTTCCAAAATTTAACTATTGACAAACGAAAAATTCCAAATTACATCCTTCTGAATTATACACATTAAGAATTATAGAATTTTTAATTACAAGTCTTGAAGACGTACCCATTTTGAAAAGATAATAAAAATTTTATTACTGTAAACTAAAAACATTCAAAATTAAACCAGTTGGAAAATTTTTAATTCTGAATATCTTTAAAATGGATCAATGTCAAAAATAGGAACCAGCAAAAAAATTCAGAATTCCAGAATCACTCAAAAAAATATTTGTTTTTAAATAAAGGAACTGTTTCTTCAAAATAATGTTGTTTATTTGACCAGAAAATAAGTGCAAAATAAAGAAAAACATTTCAAATTAGGTACAGATTATATCGAAACAAACAAAAATTCTTTGAATTAGAGAAACTTTTCTTTAAACGAGAGCCAATGAATATTTTTCATTAATTCAAAGAAACTTGATTTGAATCAAAGAATATTTTTCTTTACTGTTTGTCTTTTGAAAACATTTTATCACGATATAGAATCATAAAATAACTTATTAATTTGAATATTTGCTTGTAATTCCTGCTGAATTCAAATTTTATATTTAAATGAAAGTAATCTGTAAACAGATTAGTGAAAGTTGTTAAAAATAAAAATTGAACCCTTATGAAAGCCAATTTAGCTATGTTTATATTTACTTCAATTAATGATTATTAATTATATTTTACAGTACCTAATGCACGATTGTAATCATATAATGTACGCTAATTAATATGTATTGAAACGAGGTCATACAATTTTTGCAAATCGTTTATGAAATCGCTCTGCTTTAAAATTTTAACAGCAATTTAGAAGATTGAAATCCTTTACTAACAGTTTTAAATACTTTGATTTCCTGTATATTTAGCGAATAGTGCAAAGCCAATGGCACATAAAAAATGTTAAATATATTTGGGGCTAGAAGTAATTCTTTAAATTGTAAAAAAGACTTTGTTTTTATGGAAATTTTTCTACAGAATGACAGGAAAAAATCAAAATACTAATATAATTATACTAATATTGAATTCTTTATACCGTAATTACAATATCCCATTGTAATTACTAAACATTAAAGTTATACTATAAGTTTTAATACATAAATTTCTATAAGGTTAATTTGTTAAAAATATATTATTATATTTACTATTATTATATATTATGTCTGACCTCCTTCACAAAAAGAAATCTGTTACTTAATTTATAGATGGCCCCTGCGTAAAAATGGAATACAGATTTCACATAAAATGGAGCAACAGGATCGAGAAAAGAGAGTGACAGTAAAATATTTCAAAACATTATATTTGTATCAAATATGCAATACATATCCTGTCCTCATCACTGTTAATTGGAAACCCTTTATGATATGCACAAGCTAAGTGGCTGGTATACAATTTCAAGTGTACACGTCAAAGTGTTTAACTTGTTACTATTCATGAAGCTTCCCTTCAAAGTTACTAGTGTTCTTGTTTAAAATGCGTAAACGCACACAAAACTGAATAAAGCAGTTGAAGCGAATTGTACTGAGTCTAGAACAATCAAAATTGCACCATGAATTTATGAAACAGATAAGATTGATATACTGAAAAAATAAAATAAGTTTTGAAATTAAATGTTTATAGAAAGAGAATTATGTGAATGATAATGGACTCTTCAATTAGTGGAGAGTTAGGTTTAAATTCTGAATAATATTGACATAATTTTATGTTTCAATTTACAGTGACTCTCACAAAGTCATCAACTGTAGTAAGTCTCTTCCTGCCAGTGTCAATGTGACATATCAATATTTCAACGACAGCTTGACCTTAAATTGGATGGAAGAGTACCTTTGAGCAAATCGTTTTTTATTGCTAAATAAAAATCTGCCCACCTGTTTTTTTTAAAGATTTTTATTTACAAAATACTTTACAATAAATTAGGAAAGGCAATTAAATTGTTGTAAGAAAAATGGAACTGAATCGTTTAACAATGAAATAATTATTGCGAAGAAACATTTTATAGTCGAAAAACTAACTTTTAGCATTTCCAATGTACAGTTGAAGTTTGTAAATAAATATACGTAATTAACTCATGACCTAAAATATTCGATAAAAAAAATTGTATGTTATTTATTGTGTTACTTTGCCTTCAAAAGGATGGAAATGCAATTAGACACATTGGGATTTATAATTACGAACATGAATATCCTAGAAAGTGAATAAACATTTTACATTTCTGTGTTGGGATTCGAACTTACGGCAACTGACATATTTGATTGCCATGTCGAAAAATCATCCAAGCACGTTATCATTTATCCAATCTGCTCCTACACTTCTTGAATTAATAAAATAAGAAAACCTGCGCGAAAAATATCGTGTGAATATAACTAAAAACTTAAATTACGAGGTTCATTATTTATTGTATTTTATTTGTTTACTGTTATTTAGGATATATTAATTTTTCTAATTATAATTTAACATTTTTGTTAAAAAATTCTCCATTAAAAACACTTAGGGCGAACGAGCTATATCCATTTTGATATTTCTTTTACGCGTTTAGTCATATTTTACATATCTTATCACTTTTTACCTTTCTTCCTTATATTTAAATTATAGCACACAAGTATTTTAAGGGAGATAATGCCTGAACTAATCGTAAAAACAATTTGAGTTAGCTCACTAAAATAAAAAAAAAAACTAGGAACAATTAATTAGGTTTTATCGAAATTTTATTTAGGAGTCAAATAAAAATTTACTAGAGAAGAAAAACTAATTTAGTAATTTTTCACTAATTTTTTTGAAACAAAATTATTTTGTAATATTATTATTGCATTTTATTTGTAACCCTCCTTACAAATGGATAATGGATTCGTATTGTTTTAGAGATGAAATTTCAAAAACCGTCACTAAATAATTAAAATTTAAGTAATATCAAATTATTGTCAATTTGATATAAAATTTCCTCGTTCTGGTTTTTTTTTCAACCAGGTGAGTCATAAAGTTTTTCTCTAAGATCTAGAATCTCAACAAAAACATTATTACGATATAAAAAAATTTCGCCAATTAATAATTATCAGTGCAGTAAATATAGTTTGAAAAAATGTATGTAATTTTAAAAACTATGACTGTCAAAATTTAATTAATTAAAAAAAATATAGGAACTTGAAGAAACAGTCAAATTAAATTTCTGCTAAAACAAATTAGAGACACGGAGTTTTTGTCTTAAAATGTTTGTATCGGCGTTCTTTTAAATCCCTGAAAAATTCGAGGCTGATTTTTTAATTAATTGTTTGTTACTTATGAAAAACGTGAAATTGAAACATTTTTTCAACACTTTTGGTTTGACAAATGTTTGATTTCAGAATTAAAAAATGACATTCATATTTTGTGAAAAAAAAACTGTTAATATCAATTTCGCTTAAATATCTAACAGATTGTGCATCTATAGGAAAAACTATATTTAAGGTGTTAACAAAATTTTTTACATTGCTTATAAAAAATCATTGTAAGGAATAATACTCTTTTCATACTTGCAGCTGTCAGAAAAATCTGAAAAAATTGTGCATAATCATTCCGGAAGGTGTATTTTAATAATTTTTCTTTTCTCAAAATTCTACGTACAATATATTCGTTGCAAAAAAATGTTATTCTTAACAAATTTAATAAAAAAAACTTTACAGAACTTTACTGGCGGCTGTATGTATGGAAATCAATTATTGCTGATAACGATGTGTTGTAAACTATGTGAAAAATTTTGTTGACATTTTAAATATACTTTTTCCTGAAGGTGCACAATCTGCTACATATTTAAGCAAAACTGAACTTAACCAATTTTTTTTTTAGAAAATATGAATGTTAAACAAAATTTTTCCTCCACCCCTCTGCCTTTTTTGGATTTTAAAATTTTTATAAACGTTATTTAATACTTTGAGCTATCTAATTTGAGAAACCAACAGCAAAACCCCGATCGCGATTTTTTTGCAACTATGAAAATTCATCATCGTTTTGCCTTTGCTGAAAAACGCACAATGTTAATTAACAAATTGATTTCTCGTAAGCTATTTATCGTAGGCTGTTCACTAAGGGCTCACTATAAGGCTTACTTTATATTTAAAAAACTCCTATTTACTTTTTACCTATCTCGTACTTAAAGGTAACAATCCAAGCAAATGTGTTAAAAAAGTTGTGTTTTTATGTTTTTTATCAATAACAAACAACTGATTTAAAATCAGCCTTGAAATTCTCAGGAATTCAAAAGGCCCTCCGTCCAAACATTGCAAAATAAAAATTTTCGTGTCTCTAATTTTTTTCAGTAAATGGACTTTTTTTAACTAATTTGACTGTAATAGTATTAGAAGGGGGAAAATTATGATAAGATTGTCGAGATTGTCTCTTTTTTTAAAATGATAATGATCTTAACAAGTTTTTCTTATTTTTTCCACTTAATACACTTTTAAAGTTTCTATAGTGGTTCTACCTTAATAAATTTAAAGTCATATTTTATTACAATTACTTAGCAAATTTTTATTTCAAAAACTGCGCTAATTGCACTCATAAATTTTTACTCAGCAGAGTATTACATACAATACTTGTTTTAAAATAATATAAATATATTATTAATAACAAAATATAATGCATATAATTGGTATTAATATTATATTTAAAAATATGACTATCAACAGTTATTGTATTTATATTACACACTATAAAAAATATGGTGATTGTTAACTCTATTCAAATGTTACAAATTCATCCAGTCAATCCGTAAACTTTATCTGTTCAATCTATATTGAAAATTTTAGACCAATCAAATGAATATTGTTGGCTACAGATCGACTAAACTAAAAAAAAATTGAATTTTTGACATAAAAATTGAAATATCTCTAAAACTAATTAATGAACAATAATTTCTTAAAAAATTAAACTGGAGCTTCATCTAGTTAATTTATTCTAAAATTTTGAGACAAATCAGTTGAAATTATGCAGGCTGCGTGCCAACTGAACTGATAAGAAACAGAATTTTGTGCATAAAAAATAAAATATTTCTAGAAATAACTTATGTATCAAAATATCCTAAAAGACAACACTGGAACTTTATCTAGTGAAAGTATTTCATAATTTTCAGACAAATGATTTCACAATATGTTTGACAATGTTAATCATTTATGCGCAACAGTTTTTTTTCGATTTTTGAATTATTCCAAAAGTTTGATGCAAATCGGTAAAGAATTGGTTTTTTTTACGAGGCAGCCATTCACAACCGCAAATCATGTTTTCTATCTTTTATCAATTTTTTGTAGATTTATGAATTCATTACAATTTCATCAAATAATTAACCATTTTTTTAGTTGGCCGGGACTACCGGCTGCATTTCCGTCTCCAGCTTCACCGTCTGCGGTAATTGTTTCACCAGAAACACTATCTAGGCACAGCAGCAGTTCACCTTCGAGAACTAATCACCAACCCCAATTTGCATTGGCCTTACCATGTTCGACGCAACCGATATCAGCAGTATGCTACCCACTGGCTCCAACCTATATCAATGTCGTGGAAGACCGAAATTGGAAAAATCTTGGATGGTAGGCCTTTCTAATAATTCTTAGAATAATTTTCCATACAATTATAGAGATAATCATTTTTCGAATTACACAATTACATTTAAATTCAATTTCTTGAAACATTTTCTTAAAAACAACCAAATAACTTTTGTATGAACGAGAAATTTTGCAACTAAATCGCAGAAAGCATCGCGTGAAATGGTCGATTAGGGGTCACGTAAATTTCACGTGATCTGCAGCGTTGTCCTGTCGTTGTCCATTACAATTATGGGCACTTTACAGATCATATACACGTGTATAGTCAACGAAATTAGGTGTAATTGAACCAATTCTTACAACGAACATTTGCGGTAGATACTGTACATACTATTTCGTGGATAATATTCTAACTAGATAATGGTATACTTATTTATTGTGATTGATGTACGGCTATTGATGTTCGATTTTTTAAATTCAATCCTTCGGGACGTCCATTCGAATATAATATTTAAACTAGAAATTAGATAATTCCAGAAAGACCAGATGCCATTCTATAAGGTTGACTTACTTTTTTTGCAATAAATTTTATTCATTCACTTTAGTATATTTTATTTGATAAATAATCAGATATTATATATTTTTTAAACTTAAAATTTTTCGTATTCTTTCCCTAGTGATGCATTAGCGACGACCCTAAGTGCACTCTATGGAAAACTACTAGTCGTTATGGGCATCGCTTTTCCCATGGCGGAAGTAATTTCTACTTACATTCCGCCATCATTCTACGAATCTTTCTACCTCTACCTCTACTTTGGAAGTATGCTATTTCTTTTCTACATGTACATCATGATGATCAAAGATGGACGACCAAAGCAAAGTAAGTTAAGTCGAAAAATAATTACAAATCAAAGATTACTTTCAATTTAAAATATTGCCTGCAAATACAGTAGAGTTCCATTTATTTGAAGAACCACTTATTTGAAGGTGCACTTATCTGAAGCTCCCTAGACTCGGCTATTTCAAGTTGCGCAGTTTCGTCACCTCCCACCACGGTCCATGTAGGAGCTGTACGGTCACGCCCACGGCAGTGTCTCACCAATTGAAAAAACAGGCCCGAAGAGCGGGAAGCTTTGAATGGAGTATTTCGGCATGACGTCATAACAATGCAGACATGCGAGAAAAATATTATAAACGTGAAAGTAAGTCATATATGTACGAGTAGAAATATTCCTCAAGTGCAGAATGTATTTTCTCACTCATGTTTTATTTTTTGTGGATTCACGAACCTTCAGTTTTACAAAATAAAATATCCTAAATTTCAGGTTACTGTAGCAGATCGGGTACTCCCTAACCTCAAATTTTAGACATTTTTTTTATTTCGTGAAACTGAAAGGTCGTTAATAGACAAAAAAATAAGGCATGACTCAAAAAATGGATTTTACGTTTGAGAAATATTACTGTTGAGACCTTTATCACTTAACTTTGTGTTTAGAATATTTTTTTTTAAAAACAAGTATACAGTTGGTAACCTTCCTACGGCTGAGCTGACATTTCCACCTGGCCTAGCATGGCCATGACGTCATGTTGCAATATTCAATATGCCGCGAAAGATTTGAGTCGCTTTTTGATTCTATTATATTTAATTGATAAAAAAATGAAAAAAAGCTTGCCAGAAATGACGCGCAACTCAGTTAGCGCTAACGGGGGCACGACTTTTTCAGCTGCGCATGTTCCGAAAAGCATTATTATTGATAGTACATATTTATTGATTTTAAATCGACCCGCGCTTTTCGGCAAATGGTTAGTTGGAACAATTGCTTAGAGCAATCGCAGCGATACAAGGTCGGGCAGCAAATGAACGTCGCTTGCTAAATATCAACTGTGTAATTGCGGTAGAGGTAGGGACCCCTCCACTCTTTAGATAAACGGTCCGATACGTTTCCAGGAACTTCAAATTAACGGAACTCTACTGTATTTCATCGTCGTAGAATAACGACTCCAACAGTGAGCCATTCAGGGCTAGAATCATATTCAAAACTCCATAAAAATTATCTGATAAAATTGTTAATTGTATTATGAAAAGTAAACGTGTAATAATCATCACAAGTTCGGACACCACTTTTGAAAACAGGTTTTATATGAAAAAGTATCAAATTTAAAAAATTTTTAAAAACGGATTTGAAAATAAATACTAATTTCTTTTATATGACCGAACTTCTATAACATTACGTGTTCGGAAACAGTGCACTTACCCTATAAAGAATTTTCTTGTAACAGACACATTTAATACTTATTTTCTTTTTTATTATTCTCAGGCCAGAATTAAAGGGGGAACACCGCTACAGAAGGGTGGCCCACTATTGGTGTCATTACCCTATCAAAGTATTGCAATAACTTAAATTGATTCCAGTGTAGAAAATTTACTGACAGTCTGGAGAAGATCTGGTTTTGTTTAGATCATTTGATCCAGAAGGTCCAGTCTGTCCCAGACAAGGTGCTAATCATCTCGTAATTAAAAAAAAAACCATTTAAAATTACAGAAAAACAGAAGGACATTTCCGATTTAGACTCATCGCAGTCATCAAGTGGTGTGGGGGCTGACAGTGACACGGTTGACACCTCTTGTCCTCATATTGCATCTCTACGTCCTGCACATCATTATGGTAGTTTTTATCTTCGCATGGGAGCCGTAGCTTTCGGGATCGGTTCGATGATTTATTCAGGCTTGGAATTCGGTCAGTATTTTGAACTGGAGCGGAACACGAAATGCCATAATATTATGCTGGCGCTGACTCCGGCCACACGCATGGCCTTTATTTTCATCCAAATGTACTTCATCTTCTTAAACAATGAAGTGAGTTGCTAAACACTTTCATGAAAATGGACACCAAACTCAAAACACGTTACCTTGCTTTAGTAATCGTAAAATCTATTTTCTAATGAGCTTTAATAAAGAATACTTTAAATGTCCTATTGAATTGCTTTGATTTATAGTCTCTTCTTTAAAGGTAATAATTTCAGCCCTTGCTAATCCATAAATCAATATTTTTGCGGACAATTTTAAGGAATCGTATTGTTTTCTATTCTAGTTTTTACATATTTGAAAGAACCTCTTTCTTTATAAGTAGCCAAGTCTAATGAGTAGAAAGTGTAGGGTGGAGAAAATCAAGGGTTGCTCTAACAAGTTTCTAGTAAACATAATGTATAACTGGAAGCAGTATAACATCAGACGAGCAGCGCCGATGTCTAATGAAATAGAAGGGTGAATACCCTGAGTATAAAGGAAGAAAATTATTCTGTGCTCTATTCGACCTGTGCTAAAATACAGCTCTGCTTTTTAAGCCCTTCTTTAAACCTTTTTCACAATAGCGATGTTTATTAAACTATTTTGCAAGAAAAACTTCTTTACATAATTCAGAAATACTTTTATTTAATTGCCTGTTTATTACTCACTCCTTAATTAAACAAATGTTTATAAATTTTTCAGCAGATGAAAGTTTATCGCCATCGAGTGGTGGCCCGATTTGGACTGATGCATATGATAGGGACAAATCTCTCTGTCTGGCTTAATGTTCTCGTGCAAGAAACCAAACACGAGATTTTAACATTCTACAATCCTGAGAACAATTCTTTAAGGATTTCTCACCGTTTGGGTAAGATGTTACAACTTTATAAAAAAAAATAAACTAAACATTTACGAGAGTAAATTATTTTACTAAAAACTTTTTTTTGTTCCTAAGGATCGAAAGGAAATCTTCACATTGGTCATAATCATGCGCATTATGTGGAACACATAAGGCTACCAAGAGGGCTAAAAGGACCTCACCATATGTTTGAGTGCAGAAGAGACAATATTATGGGATTGTTAGTGCAAGACGCAAGTCCTTTTCTTTTTCCTTGCACTATCGAATATAGTTTGATTTGCGCTGCCATTTTGTATGTAATGTGGAAGAACATTGCAAAGCCGCAAAGTAAATCAAATCCGGGTACTCCTCCCAGGCATCATTCTCACGCTTATAGGTAATTTACTTTAAAAACTTAATAGAAGACAGTAGAATAACTAATGGTCCTAATCAAATCTGATAATTAATTCTTCCCTGTCGCAGAAGGTCGCCCTACCACTACAGCGTTGATTGTGCTCAAGCCCACAAGGGTCTCTTCTTTGGAATTCTAATTCTCGTCATGACGATCATTTCCCTGATCCTATTTTTCGTCCTAATCGCTCGTCCTGAGCACGTAAGCTTTGCAGTCGTCGAAGTGAACATCTGCGAGTTAACCCTTTACGGATTCTCAACCCTAGCAACCCTAGTTGGAATGTTCCAGTTACGAAAATTGCGCTATGACGGAGGTAGAAATCTCGAATTGGACAATATTCTTCTAGTCGGGGCCCAAACTGGAATGTTTATCTACTCCACATTCACTATCATCGGTAGTCACTTCACCCTCGAAAGGGATACTGTCCTGATTCTAGTGACTGC
>JAUELO010000135.1:3632157-3642569 GCA_032357855.1 Amphibolips quercusostensackenii
TAATTATAAAATAGAAATCTAAGAAAATCGACAGATTATATCATGAATAAGAATGGCGTGATGGTATAAATTTATTTATGAAAATTTGATTCATCAATAATCTTTTCAACTACTTTCAGAAAATGTAAGTTTTAATAGAATCTGTTAGTAATTAATTAACCAATTAACAGCATGAAAAGCATCAAACAATCATTTTCATTGCAGCATTCAAATAATGTTTTCATTGTATATTTAAAAAAATTGAGTGGTATTTCTATAACTTAATTTACTAATAAACTTTCAAACTGATTAGAACAAAACTAAAATTCACGTATTTACTTTTGAAAATTAAATTTCAATACTTATTTAACAACATCACAAATATTGAAAACATTATATAATTGTAATAGAGGTTTTTGACAGAAAAAATAGGCTTCAATTATAGGAATAATAGCCAATATTGAATTACATAGCCTTAAAGTAAATAATCAATTTATGTTGCTTAAAAGATAAAAATCAAAATTTAATCTTCATGTAATTTAATGTTGAAAAAAAGGTAATCAATCAATAATTAGTTAGTCAATTTACCACATTAATTATTTTCAATATAACAATCCAAATAATTTATGCTTTATACAGTTTTTCTTAACTGGAAATTTCCATTCTGAAAATTTAAATTTTAAATAAGCTTTTATATAGATTAGAAAAATTATATAATTGTAGCAGATATATTACAATTATAACTAAAACATATATAATCGTTTAATTGTAACATTTTAAATAAAAAATAAACTTTTATTATGCAAATAATAACCAATATCCATTCACATGATCTTTAACAAGAAAATCTATTTATATTACTTAATTTATAATAATTAAAATTCAATCTTTACTTAATTTAATATTGCGCAAAAAAAATAAACAGTAAATAATTAGTTAATCAGCCTTAAAGGTGAATAAGTTAAACTAGTTAAAAAGAAACTTTCATTTCTGAAAATTTGATTTATTTATAACCTTTTAAACTGATTCCAGAAAATGTAACTTTTAATAGAATTAGTTAATGATTAATTAATGAGTTCACAGCATGAAAACCGTCGAAAAATTATTTTTAATAAAGCATTCAAATAGTTTTTTCATTATATTTATTTTTTATTTGTTATTGCATTTCTATATATATTTAATTTATTAACAGCCTTTAAAACTAATTCGAAACTGAAATAAAATATATGTAAGGATAATTTTGAAAAATGATTCCGATACTTATTCAACAACATCACAAACATTTAAAAAAATATATAATTGTAACAGAGGTATTTTAAAGGAAAACTCAAATTTTATTATGCAAAAAATAGCCAATATTTAATCGCAATACCTTGAAATAAATAATTAATTTGTGTGACGTAATTGAATTACAATTTGAATTTCATCGCTATATAATCTAATATTTTCAACAAAATCATTTCGCCAATAATAAATTAAACAGTTCATTGAAATATTCAAAAAGTGTTTACATTGCATACATTTTTCAGTTGGAAATTGTATTTATTCTACACATTTAAATTATTTATAGAATTTTATGCTATTTTCAGAAAAATCAAAACATATGTAGATATAATTATCAAAATTGAATTCAAACAATCATTTCACAACATCGCAAACATTTCAAAAAATCATGTAATTGTCATAATAGTATTCTAAATAAAAAATAAAATTTTATTATACCAGTTATAGCCAATATTCAATTACATAACCCTTAAGTAAATAATAAATATATGTTACTTCATTTGATTTTCATTTATATTTAACTTTATGTTATTAAATTTTTTGGAAAAAAATCAGCTAATGAATAATTTATCAATTCTCAAAATAAGCAGCATTATACTATAATTTTTATTGAAACATTCAAACAATTTTTACTCCATATTTTTCTTCAATTTAAACTTTCATTTCTAAACATTTTATTTATTAATTACATTTAAAATATTTTTAGAAAATGTGAGTTTGACAAGGATCAAATAATAATTAATGAGTTAGTTTACAACATAAAAATCATTATAAATTATTTTCATTAAAACATTCAAATAACTTTTACTTTATGTTTTATCTTGAATTTATTGCATTTTTGAAATTTTGAATTAATAATAAGCTTTTATACTAATTCCAGAAAAATGGAAACATATGTATACCTAATTTAAAAATTGAATTTAGATAATCATCTCCCAACATCACAAACTTTGACAAAAATTACATAATTGAAATAGAGGTATTTTAAATATAAATAAACTTTCATTACACAAAATATACACCCAATATTTAATTACATAACCCTAAACTGAATAATCAATTTGTGTACTCAATTGAAATACATTACAATGACATCTCTATGTAATTTCATTTTGTAAAAAAAATTAATGAGCTAATAATTAATTAATCAGTTCACAAAATAGGCAGCTTCAAATAGTAATTTTATCAAAACATTCAAAAAAATTTTGTTATATATTTTTTTTTCAAATTTGAACTTTCATCTTTGGCAATTTGGTTAATTAATAACCTTTTAATCTTATTCCAGGAAATGTAAGTTTTAATAGAATCAGCTGATAATTAATTAATCAGTTAATAACATGAAAAGCATTAAACGATAATTTTCATAATAGATTTAATGCTTTCACGATATTTCATTATAATAAAAGAGATTTAAGTAATGTTTACCATATTTTTTTATGAAGTTATATTTCTGTACATTCAATACGTTAATAACCTTCAAAAATAGTTTGAAAAAAACGTATGTCCACATACATAAATTAATCAGTTTACAACATAAATAGCAATTAACTAAAATATTCAAATAATTTTTACTTTATATTTTTTTTTAATTTGTGTTTTAAGAGAGTTAACCGCACACTAAAAATACATCAATGGTACTTTATTATATAGCACTGAGGTGGCGCCACGAACTAACACTATTTGTAATTCATCTATTACGTGTAATAAAAATAATATTCTATTACACCTAATAATCATCCATGAAAAAAAAAAATAATTCTACTTCATTATCCACGGTTGGTAAACGAGATCGATTAATTGAATACATTTTACATATTAAAATTAAAAAGATTGATAATTCTGTGAAGAATATTATTCATGTAATTAATTATAACATGTATTATACATTAAATATATCTGGAGTTTCAGAGCTGTTATTGAAACTAATAGTAAAAATATATAAATCAAAATAATTTTTGGCGACCAATAAAAGTAGAAATATACTTTTTTAGTTCTATTGATTTAAAGTTTAAAAAGGAGGTCACCCTTTGACTTACACAATAGCAGCTATCATGATATGAAAATTACGTGTTTTTATATAAAGGATGCACACGTTTCCTTTTAAACTCCTGTTGCAAACCTCATTAACAATTCATATAATGACTATTTTCACTTAGAAATTGCGTTAAAAGGTCTAAATTCAGCTAAAACATTAACGGCAAAGTAAATAGAGAAAGAAACATTTCTCGGACGCCCAGGCGTCGCGGCCGTGGTGGAGCAAGAGCTCGAGCGAGAATGAGGGGCAGCGGCAAGGTAAATAGAGGCAACTTTATCATTTTTTTAGAGGCATTTATTTTTTCGTAGATTCAAACAAATTTAGGGTCGAAAATAAAAATGTTAGACCACCCCACTATGTAGCCTTTAAGCTTGAAGAATATTGAATGGAAAGAAGCACTGCTGTAAAATGCTTCAGAATTGGTACAGTTTTAAATTTGCAATCAAATTTTTTAGGGAAGCTGATTTTCGGAAAACCATTAAAATTGGTAATTCGACGAATCGAAAGTCCTGGGGTACTTGATTAGACTCTTTTTATAGAACCCTCTTCCGTCACATTTCTCATTTGCTTTCATGTCTCGTATTGGTTTCTTTGAATAAAGCGTCTGAACGGAAAGAGATACGCACGTGATCACATGATCGCCAATCGCGACGCCTTCTTTGGTGATCTCGGCTATGGGGAGAGAGTGAGAAGCAGGTCCTGATGCCTCGTGAAAGACAGGATCGAACAGATCGTGATTCTCGGTGCCGTTATTGCTCACCCAGTCTTGTTCGATTGACCGGCAAAGCTCCCTGAATCCTCTCAGATGCGCCGCACACTTATTTCATTTTCAAAATAAATAAACAAAACAAAAAGTTATTTGAAAAAGTCTTTTTAAGTGAATTGCATTTTTCAAGAGATGACATGGAGGAGGCACCGAACAGAAAAGCAAAATGCGTGAAAACGTGGTTCAAAACATGGTTCTCGGAACCAAAATCGAGGACCCCTGTGGACGGTACTATTATTTTTACGAAACTAAATCAAATGAAAAAAAATAAAGTGAATATAGTGATTTAGAATAGAGTGATACACATTTGAATAAAATGATCCAGATTTAGTATCAAGTTATTTTACAGTTACAAGCAAACATCAGGCCTCGTACTGATGCCACTATTGATTATTTTCTCAAATATCAGATTTATAGGTGTTTTGTGGAATTTCACTAGATTAAAGAGATTTTATAAACTTCACGGGTTTTAAAATTTTTTTCGAAATTATAGCGAGATTTAAAGGATTCCTAAGAATTAAACGAGATTTAAACATTGTTAAGGGTTTTCAAATATTCCAATAGGGTTTTTAAAGAATTTCATAGGATTTCAGAAAATATTAAAGGAATTTAAAAATATATCCAGGATATCAAATGTATTTTTTTAATAAATGAAATAAAATTTTAAGAAACACCAAGGGACATCGAGGGATTTCTGAGGATTTCTTCGAATTTTAGAGATTTTAAATGATTTCAAAGATTTTTTTTAATTTGAAAGATATTTACAGATTTTTAAATGTTTTATGGGATTATACTGGATTTGGGTTACTAGGGATATCACCAGATTTAAGGGATTTTATACATTACAAGGGATTTAAAAGGATTTTCAAAAGTTTAGTGTATGTTAAAAAATTTTGAAGAAATTAACAAGATTTGAAGATTTTCAAGGATTTTCAAAGACTTTGGCAGGGTTTCAGAAAACATCAGAGTATTTTTAAAATGAATATTGGATATCAATTGTATATCAAGCTTTGTGGAATAAATGGAATTAAATTTTAAGAGACTTCTAAGGATTTCCAAGTATTTCTTCGGATTTCAGGAATTTTTAAGGATTTCAAATATTTTATCATTTTTTAAGGAAGTTTAAAAGATAATTTCAGATTTGGAGATGTTTTATGGGATTTTACTGGATTTTCGTTACTTGCGATTTCACCAGATCAAAGGGATTTTATACATTTCAAAGGATTTGAACAAATTTCCGAAAGTGTTGGGTGTTTTAAAGGATATGAAAGAATTTAGCAAGATTTAAAGATTGTTAAGGGTTCCCAAAGAATTTCATAGGATTTCATAAAATTTCAAAGGATTTTTGAAATATAACTAGGATCTCGATTATATTTAAAACTTTTTGGAATAAATAAAATTAAATGTCAAGGGGCATCAAGGGATTTCTGAAGATTTCTTCGGGTTTCAGGGATTCTAAATGATCTCAAATATTTTATCTTTTTTTTTAAGTTTGGGAGATAATTACAGATTTCCAGATGTTACGTTTCGAGGGATTTGAAATTTAGAGAGTTTAAGGTATTTTAAAAGATTTCAAAGAATTTAACGAAATTTAACAATTGTTAAGAGGTTTCAAAGAATTCCACAGAATTTCAGCTAATATTAAAGGATATTGAAAGGGTATCCAGGATATTAATTTACTTCAAAACTTTGTAAAATAATTAAAATAAAATTTTAATGGATTTCTAAGTATTTCTTTGGATTTCAGGAATTCCAAAGGATTTCAACGAATTTCGAAGCTTTTTAGGTATTTTTGAAGATACGAGAGGATTACACATTTAAAAAAAAGTTAACCTCTATATTTAATATTCAAAACATTCCATGAAACTAGTTTGCTACTATTTTTCTAAATTTTCGCTACAGCTGGTTATTATTTTGAATTTCTCAAATAATTATTTATGAATTTCTATTGTTCGCTCTTTATAAAATACGTGTGTTTGATGAGATAACTCTTTTGGAAAACATTGTACCTAAAGTCTTTGGTTACAAATTTTAAAAAACTGACTATCGTTTTCTAGAATCTTAAATCTAGACTCATATATGTTTTTTTTATTATCGAAATTGAATCATTTTGAAATTAAATGGAAGATTAAAATGAGCTACAACGCTTTTGATACTTCAGGATTTACTGTGAATGAAAAGGCAGAAGAATTTTTTTTTCATTGCATTGCATTTTCATGACCAGTGTTTGTTTACAATAAATCCTTTCACAATAGTAACATTCAAGGACACAGAAATGTATGAATGAGTGAAAAAAGGAAAGTGAAATGTAAAGAGGCGCAGTATTTATAGAGGTGTGCACTACTTTTTCAAGTTTAATCAATGATGCAGCTGTTTTGAATATCACTTTATAACTGGTTGTTATTTATGGTGGAATAATGTGGGATGTTTTAGAGATATGTTATTAAATTATGCTACTAATATAAAATAACGCTTTTAAATTAAATTTATTATTTTCATTCAGAAAAGCTAAAATTTAAGACCTCATTAAAATTCTCTTCACTGATTATTTCAAATCTCTTGATAAATCTTCCTTTACCTTCAAGAACTTTCAACACCTCTAAGACTTAGAAACTACTCTTAAATATTAAAAGGCCATGTCTAAAATTATTACAAAGTATAGGACAAACATTAATTAAATTTTGGATAAAAAAAATTAATTTGAAAATTTAAGAAGGCTATTTTGGAAAGGTAAAATCTATTTGATAATTTTGATTTTAAAAAGCGTTGCGATAGGTAAGCTTTTCAAACTTAAATTCTTCTTATTATGACATTTTAATCGGTGTCAGGTCAGAAACCATTTTTTTTCTAATTTGAACTTGAAAATTATTAATTATGAAATATATTTCTTGTGGTGGGATTGTTTGCTTTACAATTATTATTAAATTCTCTAGTAAAATAAGAGCCCACTTTTCTCAAAACAATTTTCAAATCGAAATAAAAAAAAGTACTAGGAATGTTATATTTTATTTTCTTTGAAATTTGTGCAAAAGCTGATGAAATTTATGTCACAAAAAAGTACTGCTGAAATAGGAGCAAAGTACCAACAAATTTTGAAGTATGTCTAAGTTCACCAGGACGTTTTTAGGACACAAGTACCGAAAAAGTCACACTTCATTTTTTTTGAGCAGGATTTCTTCAAAACAAAACTACTGGAAAAGTGTCTTTCCTTTTTTAATTTCACAAGTCCTAAATAATTTTTGAGACAGAAGTACTAGAAAAGTTCCATTTCATTTTTTCAGAATTTTTCCAAGTGCTTATGATATTTGTGATCCAATAAATGACTGCTGAAACAGGACAAAAGTACCATAAAAATAAAAAATATGTCCCGTTTTAGCATGACGTTTTTCGCACGAAGGCACTTAAAAAGTCCTTAATTTTTTAAATAACTTTTAGGATAAAAAGTACCGCAAAGGTCCTATTTTTTTCAAATTTTAGAAGTTCTCAATAATCTGTTGGACATTGTGAAAGTCCCATTTTATTTTTTCAAAATTTTTACAGAAGAACGTGATATTTATGTCCCAAAAAGTACTGCTGGATATCTCATTTCACCAAAACATTTTTAGGACAAAAATTACGGGGAGATTCCCACTTATTTTTTTTTGTGCAGGACTTTTTCAAGATAAAAGTACCGAAAAAGTCCCATTTAATTTGTTTTAATTTTTAAAGGCCTAGATAATTTTTTGGACACAAGAACTGAAAAGTTCTATTTTATATTTTTTGGAATTTTCGCAAGTGCTCTTTATACTTATATATCAAAAAGTGCTGCTAAGATAGGACAAAAGTACCAAGAAAGTTAAAAAAATGTTTATTTAACTATACATTTTTTAGGACAAAAGAACCGAAATAGGCTAACTTAATTTTTTTTGGGACATTAATTCCATAATTTAAAAAAAAATAAAATAGAACTTTTTTGGTTCTTTTTTCCTAAAAAAGTACTAACAAAGTCCGACTTAATTTTTTTTAGCAGGACTTCTTTAAGACAATACTAGCGATAGAGTCTCTCTTGATTTTGTTTTCAAATTTTATGAGTCCTAAAGAACTTTGAAGTCAAAAAGTACCGTGAAAGTTCCACTTTTTAAAATTTTAGATGTCCTAAATAATTTTTTAGACTAAGGTTCCAAGAAAGTTCAAAATATGTCTCTTTTCATCAGAACTTTTTTCAGGACAATAGTACCGGAAGTCTCACTTATTACTTTAGGGGTGCAGGGCTTTTTAGGACAAGAGTACCGGAAAAGTGCCAATTATTATTTTTTTCAATTGTACAAGTCCTAAATAATTTTAGATACAAAAGTGCTAGGAAAGTTCAATTTTATTTATTTTTGGAATTTTAAGAATTGCTTGTGATATTTATATCCCCAAAAAATACTACTGAAATAGGACTAAAGTACCAAAAAAAAATTAGAAATATGTGCTTCTTTAAAAAAACTTTTTTAGGTTGAAAGTACCGAAAAAGTCCCATCTAATTTTTTCCGGTGTTTTGGTTAAAAAAGAGTCCCGCTGAAAATGAAAACAAAAACTAAATACGACTTCTCCTGTACTTTTGTCCTAAAAAAATTTCTGGTGAAACAAGACATATTTTGAACTTTTTTGTACTATAGTACTATTTCACTGGTACGTTGTTACGACATAAATCCAATCAGCAGTTGCAAAAATCTTAAAAAAAATATAATTGAAATTTCTAATGCTTTTATCACAAAAATTATTTAGGATCTGCAAAATTTAAAAAAAAATGGAGTTGACTTTTTCAGTTAAAGCATTCTCAAAAAATTTTTAATCATTTTTTTGAAGAATCAAAAATTCTATTGATAACTATTTGTAGTATTTGAAAACTGAAACAATTTATCGTGACGATTTTTTGGGATAAAAAAAATGATTAGACTTATAGCATTTTCAAAATAAAAAAATAAAAAAAAACGAAAATAAAAATTTTAAGCAAAACAACGCATGATATAAAAAATGTCAACAACAAAAAAAACTTTGCTCTTTAAATGGTCTACAAGATTATTATAACAGCTTTTTGAATTATTTTTTAAAATCGAAAATTCAAATTTTGATCGCACAAAAAATAATAAAAAATCTCAAATTCCATTTCGCGGCCAAACTATGCAAGATGCGAAAAAAGATGAATCAACAAAAATTTTGCACCCAAACAAGATATATAAATTTCGTTCGATCCCTTTTTGTAGAACACGTATTTTTTGTTTTATTTATAAAAAACAAAATCAAGAATAAAAAAATTAAATTTTTGGACAACCACACAAGCTACGAAAAAAAAAATAAAACCCGAGAAAAGAGCTACAAATTTCTTACAATTAATTTTTTAACAGGGTGCGTAATTTTTATTCTATTTGTAAAAAACAACATAAAAACTAAAAAAATAAATTTTTTAGCCAAACAACACAAGGTACGAAAAAAAATAATCAGACAAAAGTTGTTAACCTAAAAGAGCTACGATTTGTAATTAATTACTTTTTGATGGAAGGCGTAGTCTTCGTTTTAAAAATAAAAAAATAAAATTGAAAATACACAAATCAATTTTTGGAAAAACAACACAAGCTATGAAGAAAATGAATTGAAATTAGTTGCTCATCCAAAAAAGAGCTAAAAATTTGTTATAATTGATTTTTTGATAGGATGCGTAGTTTTGGTTTCAATCGTAAAAAATAACATTAAAAAAAATTTGGAAAACTACACAAGGTACGAAAAAAAGTTAATAGAAAAAAGTTGTTTACCCAAAAATGATCTAAAAATGTCTTATTAATTATTTTTAGATAGGAGGAGTAGATTTTCTTAATCGTAAAAATACATTAAAAATGAAAAATTAAATTTTTGGAAAAACGACACAAGAGACAAAAAAAATGAGAAAACAAAAGTTGTTCAACCAAAAAAGATCTACAATTTGATTATAAACTCTTGTTATAAACTATATTTTTGGTCTATATTTAAAAAAATAATATTAAAAAGAAATGAATTAAAGTCACAAAAAACGACACAAGTTGCAATGAAACGTTATTTTTAAAAATTGTTTTTTTTTGTTGTTTTTTTCTTACAGGATACGCACTTTTTACATTTTCTTTAATGAGGAAGTATTGGTTTTATGTGAAAAATGACTTTTGCGGATTTCATTATAAATATCGACGTTTTAAGGTCCCCTGAGTCAGAAAAATAGTGTTTAAGTCGGTGTCCGTCTGTCTGTTGACGTTGTAGTCGTTTTAGTCGTTGTCGTCTTTGAACACGATAACTTTTGACAGAATTATCGTATTGAATTGCGCTTTGGCACACTTCTTAAGGGTGTAAAAAAAAGAC
>JAUELO010000135.1:3642669-3659960 GCA_032357855.1 Amphibolips quercusostensackenii
CATTTTCAAAAATTTTTAGACCACTTTTTTCAAAATTTCAAAATTATACTGACGGCTTTTTAAATTACTTAAAAATATTACTTTTTCATCCTAATGACTTTTGTCAATAAAATAAAAATTGCTAGAGTTACAACGTTTACAAAATTAAAAAAAGCAATCTAAAATGAAAATTTTAAGCTAAACAACGAACGGTGTAAACGGTTTGCGGTTAAACTATGCAAGATGAAAGAAAAGATGAGAAACAAAACTTACGCGTCTAAAAAAGAGCTACAATTTTATTCATTAATCAATTTTTAATAAGATGCGTAGTTTTTGTTTTACTCGTGAAAAAACGTAAAAAAAAAGGAAAAAGTTTCAGACAAACGACACAAGCTACGAAAAAAGTACTAAGACAAATGTTGTTCACCCAAAAAATAGCTACAAATTTTTTATCAATTATTTTTTGATAGGATGCATTGTTTTTTGTTTTATTTGTAATTAGCAACATTTAAAATAAAAAAATTAAATTTTTAGACGAACAACACAACCTACGAAAAAAAATAATTACACAAAAGTTGTTCTCCCAAAAAAGAGCCACAAGTTTGTTTTAACTTATTTTTTAATGAAACGCTTAGTTTTGATTTTAATCATAAAAAATAAAGTAAAAAATTTAATTTCTGGACAAATGAGACAAGCTATTAAAAAAAATAAATAGACAGAAGTTACTTATCCAAAAAGAGCTGCAAATTTGTCAATAATAAATTTTTATAGGAATCGTAGTTTTCGTGTTATTCGTAAAAAATAACATTAAAAATAAAAAAATAAAGTTTGTTAGAAAATACACAAGGCACAAATAAGTTAATAGAAAAAAGTTGTTTATATAAAAAGGATCTACAAATTTGTTATCAATTATTTTTAGAGAGAAAGAGTAGATTTTCTTTTAATTGTGCAAATAAATTTAAAATAAAGAAATCAAATTTTTTGAAAAACGACACAAGAGACGAAAAAAATGAGACGGGAAAAGTGTAACCAAAATAGATTTACAATTTTATTATAAACTCTTGTTATTAACATATATTAAAAATAAAAAAAATTAACTTTTTGGAAAAAGAACACAAGCTACGATAACATTTTTTTAATCAAAATTTGTCGCTTAAATTAAATCTACAAATTTTCTTAAAACCACATAAAGTAATAATAGTCATAAGAATAGTCATAAAAAACAAAAATTGTGCTTCATTTTGCAATATCTGAATAAACATTCCTGGACCGAAAATACAGTAATAAATATAAAATACATTTGATATGCAGAAAAGTTCGCGTTTTGGACAGAATCGAGTGCAAAGCATGAGATACGTGATAAGAATGCCTTCGCTAAAACCAAAGAAGCTTTAACAAGAGAGAATTCACAATCACTAAATTATAGCTGTCGATGCTTTGACCTTTAAGCGCAAGAGCCAACAGTCGCGCGCTCTAGGCGCGCTCAAACTTGCAAGCCGCGCCCGCAGCGCGCGATGAAAATGTGCCTGCGCGGCGCGCAGATTTTTTTTAATTGTAAAAACAAGATAATGAAAATACGTATGTTTCAATACTAATGCATATTATGAATTGCAGTGATATAAATTTATTGAAATGATACATTTTTCACGGTACCTGAGAATAAAATTAAATGAAAATAAAAAACAAATATGAAAGTGATTATGATAAATAAAACTTGTACCCTATTCAGCACTATCTGAATAAGCGATCCCAGGCCGAGTTACAGAAATGACTGTAATATATATTTGATATAATAGTATTAAGCATAATGTAGAAAAGTTCTCATTATAGAGCAAATCGAGTGCGAAGCACGAGATACGTGATGAGAACGTGTTTGTTAAAGCCAAAGGAGCTTTAAGAAAAGAGAATTTACAATCACTAAATTACAGTTGACGATACTTTGACATTTATTTTAAAAGGCCTGTGCACAAATATGGAAGAAACACAAAGATAGAGCGCGTAACGCGAGATAAATATATTATAGAGCGCGAAGCGCAAGATCCAACAGTCTCGCGCTCTTTGCGGGCTCAAACTTGCTCTATTTGAGAAAGCAAATTAGTTTTGTTCATTAAATCTGATCTCAGTTTGCAAATTACTAAACGTTTTCAAATTTTCAGAACAACAGAGACCTCGCGATCTCGGAGAGATGCAACGTTGTCCGTATCTTCATGAGATGAAGGAGCGTCTGCTCTCGCAGCCGACGCCAACGGACAGTTTGGACATGGAGCGTCTCGACGGAAGTGGCACTCCTGTAAAGGAGGCTCATTTACACAACGAGTACCCTGCCCACACGAATCCTGGGATTATTCCTGACCCACCAGAAATGCCACCAGACTCCTTAATCGGCACCGTCGTCAAGGTAAACAACAAAATAACTGATTATAAATCTTAGTTAATTAATAACAAAATGCACTCTGGGACCGTACTTAAATTATTTAACAGCTTAAGGAGGCAGAGGTCGAGAGACTACGTTAGGATTTTTTACAGCAGAGGGGGGAGTACTTGATTTAAGTGAAGCATTTTTGAAAATTCGAAAATGAAACAAATAAATCGCAGTAATTGTACACAAATTTAATATGAATTTGTACTTTACACGCCATAGAAACCTGGTGAGTGAAAGACGAACCTAGCTAACAAAAATTTTTTTAAAAGTTAGGGAATTTGTTTGGTCACGGAAAAACCAGGGATATAAAAAAAAATCCTGCAAAAGTCAGGTAATTTCTATAAATTTAAACAACTATTAAGCAGAATAAATTTAAAAAAATTTTATTATAATGTTTTGCTTTATTTCGTTTATAAAAGATACTAGGTTGAAAACGTTACAAGTTTGAGATTCAGATCTTTGAATATTATTGGTCAGGGCAAAGAAAAAACTGTTCAGGGAAATATTATATTGAAAATACGAAATGTCTCGTCGTCCCGAAATTCGGGATGACTAGTCCAATATTTTTCATAATCTTGGCTAGTCGTCTCGAAAATTCGGAACGAATATCCCATTCCCTTTTCCAAGTCTCCCAATTTTTCAGGATGACTAGACACAGCCTTAAAAATAATATTCTTGTTTGTAATTTATTTGCCTTGTATTGACTTTTTTTTGTAGTTGTTTCCTTCTAACAATTATCTTTTTAGTTATAAATTTTATTATTTGTCTGAAAATTCAACAATTTTGTTAAAAAGTCATCTTTTTTGATTGAAAATTCAAACTTAATCATTAGTCAAACTTAAATCTTTTTGGGACGAAACTTCAAATATGGTTTTTGAAAATTTGTCTTTTTGATTAAAAAATTTGTCTGTTTTAGTAAAAATTCAAAAATTTTGTTACAAAGTTATCCTTTTTTGTTGAAAATTTAATTGTTTTGTTAAAAATCCGTCTTTTTGTATTAAAAGTTAAAGTATCATCTCAGAAAATTTACTTTTTGCTTAAAACTCATGATTTGATGATGAAAATTCAAACTAGAATCTTTTTTGGATAAAAGCTTAAGTCGTTTTTTTAAATTTGTCTCTTTGATTCAAAAACTCATCTGATTAAGTAGAAATTTTATCTTTCTTGTATAAAAATGCAACTGTTTGTTCGAAAATTAATCTTCTTTACTTGAGGATTCAACTACTATTTGGTTTTAAAATGTTGTTTCAACCACTTTTTTAGGAAATCATTTCTTTGTTAAAGATTTATATTTTTATTTTAAAATTTATCTCTTTGTTTGAACATTCAACTATTTTGTTAATGACTGATATTTTTAATTAAAAATTCAATTGCATGGGTAAAAGCTTAACTACTTTGTTGAAAATTTGTTTTTTTCAATGAAAATTTATCCCTGTGGTTGAAAATTAATTTTTTGCTGAAAATTCATATTTTTTAGTTAAAAATTCAACTTTTCAACATAAAATTCGTCTTTTGGCTTAAAGGTTCTACAATTTAGGTGAAATATTTTTTCTTTCATTACTGAAAAATCTTTATTTGTTAAAAATTCATATTTTTGGATTTGGAATTCATTTTTTAACGATATTTTATCTTTTTTCAATAAAATATCCACTATTTAACATTTTTGTTGAGAATTCATCTTTTATGTTGAAAATTCAATTATTTTCTTGAAAATTTTATTCTTAAAAAAAAATTTATTTGCTTTGTTGAAAATTCTTTTTTTTAAATACTCATCTTTTATGGCAGAAAACTAATTTCTTTTTTTAAAATAAATGAATAAATTTGAAAATTTTAAATTTGTGTCTGAAATATTGTTTTATTTCGTTTATAAAAAATTCTATGCTAAAAATTTTGCGAGACTAAAATGCTAGTATTTAAATGTTAATGTTCAGAGAACATGAAAAACTGGTCAAAGAAAAATAAGGAAATTTTGAAAATAAAGTTTTCACCCTGCAAACTATGTATGCAGTATCTTAAATACAAAAAATTTCCATTAGCCTCATGTCCCATATCTTATTATTTCTGGAAACCATATATTGCTTTCAGTAAGGGGGAGGGGAGAGGTGGAAATAATTTGTTACGGTTCGTTACAGAGGGAAAGGTGTCTTAGAGAGGGCCTATAGTCCGTTATTTGAGTACAGACCCTCTCATGAACTCCCTTCAAAATTCTACACTATTATTCTCAATTAGACATCATTATTAAATTTCCAATAATTACATTGTGTCATCTATCAATCTATATCATATACCATTAGCAAGTAAAGACCACTAATTAGCAACATCGATTTCAAGGGTTATGTACAGTGTGCACGCTAAGGCGTAACCGGAAAACTTTTTCCACGTATCATGTTTCTCTGCATAATCGTTAATCTAACTTAATCTATGCCACACATGAGAATTGAGAACGTCGACCTCACTTTAGTTACTGGATCGTTATTTGCAGTAAAAAAATTCTGTAAAGATTGTTAATAAAAAATTTATGGAAAGATTATCTAAACTCTATGAGAATTATTCCATGGGAAAATTTTAAATATTTTTTATATCGGGAGTACATTTCATTCCTGTCAAGAAAAAATTATTTTTTGCAACACCCACCTCAAAGTAAGGACTTCCATAACTCTCAATGATGACCAAAGTGCTTTAATGCAGCAAACTGTGCGTGAATAATTTTAGCGCATGCTCATTTTGAATTTGGCTGAAGACTACTATCTCTTTTCGGAAATTTGTTAATAAGTGTAGAAAATTTCTAATGAATTCTTTTGAATGGTTACTGAGAAAAGAGCATTTCCTCCAGCTCTTCGTACTCGATAGCAACCGTCTATTTCGTGCACTTGTATCACAAATAACTATTCTTCGAATTGAAATCAAAATAATACAAATAATTTCAAAATTTTTAAAAATGGTGAATTATGTTCTAAAAACAAAAGTAAACTATCTCAAACCTTAATCGATAAATGCTAAATATTTTTCAAAAACTTGCAATATTTAACAATCAAACGATTACACGTTAAATATTCTAAGACTTATTACATTGAGTTCGAAATTCATAACAATGTTTGCAACTAAAATTTCTCATTTTTTCTTACAATCATTTATTATTTTATTCATACATTTTTTGAATTTTGTTATTTAGCAAAAAGAAGAAGAAAAATCTTCTCATTATCCAGAAAATATATTTATAAAAAATGTCAAGATAACACAAAATCCATCTATCAATTTTTTTAATTACATAGTCTGAAAACTATACCAAAAACTGTATTTCATATATTTTATGAAGCCTTTACGACTAATACTTCAGAAAATTACAAAAAGAAGCTTTTCCTCTTTAATATGAAAACCTTCAAATTTTTCTTTACATTGCCCTGGTTGCTGCAAAATTCCAATTTCGAAACTCCATGAATTTTTTCTGACTTTTTCCTGACTAACTTTTTTAGTTTCCGTGACCGTTGCAAATTTTTCTTTTGAGTATAAAAGCAACCTGTTATCTAGAAGATCAATAATGTTAATGCAAACAAAATTTTTGTTTCTAAATTTATTTTATACACTTCAAGTGAAAACAGACATACAGAATTTTATAAGAGGTCATCCACAAATTGAATTTTCAGTAAAAACGATTAATTTTTGACCAAGAAAAAAATCATTTTCAACAAAATAATTACATTTTTGAACAAAGTGATGAATCTTTGATAAAAAAATTAACTTTTATCAAAAAGTGTGATAGTTGATATTTCCGTTAAAAAATAATTTAATTTCTCATCCAAAATAGTTAAGTTAAACAAGAAAAGTCAAATTTTGAACAATTTAGTTAAATCCTCAACCAAATCAGACTAATTTTTAAATCAAAAAAAAGGAATTTTCATCCGAGAAAAATTTTTCAATCAATACAAAACAAATCTCATTCGAAATGTTGAATTTCAAGCCAAATGTCGAATTCTCTGAAAATTGTTTAATTTTCAATAAGAAAATTTGAATTTCTTACCAAAAGAATTGAGTATTTAACTAGAAAATATGAGTTTTCGAAGAAATAAATGAATTTTCAACTAAAAAATATAAATTTCCAAGCAAAATTTAATAGTGACATTTTAAGTTTAAAAATTGATTTTAAACAAAAATTTTAAATAATAAACCAGAAAAATAAATTTTTTAATGTACCAACGAATATTCCGCCTAAAAAAATAGTTTTTAATCAAAGAAAGTAAATTTTCTACCAAACATCAAAAAGTTGAATTTTCAGTTAGAAAAATAATTTTTCAATTAAAAAAAATAAAATTTTAACAAAATTGGCAACCAAAGAAATTTAATTTTTTAACAAAATGATGAAGTTTGCACAAATGAGATTACTTTGCTACCAAAAAGACGAATTTTCAACAAAATAGATAGATGTTCACCTAAAACAGATACATTATCAACTTACAATAGAATAGTTGAATTTTTAGAAAAATTTTTTGTTTTCAACCAAACAGATGAATTCTTAACAAAGAAGAAAAATTTTGCACCAAACATAGTAGGGTTTAATTTTCCGTTGGGAAAAGAAATCATTTTTAAACAAAAAATAGTGATTTTCAACAAAATAGTTGAATTTTGAAGAAAAGAGTTTCAACTCACTTGTTGAATTTTCAACAAAAGACCGTGAATTTTAAACCAAAAAATGATAGTTGATATTTCCACTACAATAGGATTTTATTTTCAACCAAAAAAGACGGATTTTCGACGAATAATTAAATCTTTACCAAAAACAGATTAATTTTTAAATAAACGATTGTGGTTTTTACCACACATAGATGTAATTTCTAGCATAATAAATGAATTTTCAATCCAAAAATACGAACTTTCCACAAAATAGTTGAATCCTGAACCAAAATGAAGGAATTTTTAACTTTCAATAAAATAGTTGAATTTTCACTAAAAAAATTAATGTTCAACTAAATAAAATAATATGTCAACGAAGTAGTAACATTTTTAGCTAAACAGACGAATATTTAACCAAATAATAATAATTTTAAACAAACTAGTTGAATTTTGAACAAAAAAAGGAGGACTTCAACTAAAATTATGGATCATCAACCAAAAGAATAATCATTTCCAGCAAAGTAGTTCCAATTTCAATTCAGTAGTTGAATTTTTAACCAAAAACGAGGAATTTTCAAGAAAAAAAAGTTGATATTTCAACTAAGGAAGGATTTTAATGTTAAACTTAAAATACGATTTTTCGACAAATAGTTAATTCCTTAACGAAAACAGGTTAATTTTCAACCAATCAGTTGAATTCGATTCAACAAAGAAGAAATTTCTACTAAAAAAGATGAATTTTCAAATCAAAAAGACGAATTTGAAATACAAAAATAATTATATCCTCAACCAGAACACAATAATTTTGAATAAAAAATTTGCGATTTTTGCCAAAAATGGATGCGCTTTCTTCCAAAATAGCCGAATCTTCAGCTCAAAAGGACAAATTTTGAACAAAATAGTTGTGATGTTTAACAAAAAAGATGCGATTTCTACTGATAAAAATGCATTTTTAACAAAGCAGTTGATTCTTCAAGCAAAAAGGATGACTTTTTAATACAATTTTTGAATTTTCAATAAAATAATAAAATTAGCTTTAACTTCAGTTTATTGAAAATTCTCTGACTTTGTCAGAGCTTCCATGAATTTTTTTGACTTTCCTTGACCAGTCTTGAATTCCCTGAATTTCACTGATTTTTCCTGACCAGTTTAAAAGACCCTTTGAGGTGAGAGTAACATTGGAGATGCTTTGAAAGTAAATGCATGGGATGGTGAAGAGCCGGTATTTTGGAGCTTTTAAAAGTAATACCCCTTTATTTTGTCTTTTTCAGCTAAATTCCGACGGCTACGGTTCTCACACGTCACCGGCGCACGCCAGACAACCCCTAGTACCACAAAATGCGAATAACCAACCCCTTTGTTTCACGCCCACGCACACAGCGCCCACCAATGGCATGTTGCCAAAGAATGCCAAGTGAGTACTCTCTTGCAAACTTTTCAACGAAGACAACACGAATTTTTTTTTATTTTCAATGACAATCTCATTCGATACCTACATGAATGCCAGTCACTCCAAGTACGGCTCGATCAACCTGCCCAGTCTTCATTACTACCTCCGAGAAAACTGATCGATTTCGTTAACGAAATCAGAAATATTGACATACTTCATATTTAATATTTATTACGAGAAATATAAGAGAAAAGAAAAAATTAGAGGCCTTTCTTCAAATCTTAATTCTGGGAGTAGATAAGAAAGCTGAATGTATTGACAAAATTATTTAATTTTAAAATTCGAGTTTTCTCTTTTTACTTTAAAGCAGATGTAAATAGGGAATGTATTTGAAACAAAATTCGTAATCTTTTGTCAAATTTTAATTAGATTGCATATCGAAAAAGTAATATTATGTGAATACAAACATTGTTAATTTTTTAATAATTATATTTATATTATTATAGCCAAAAAGAATAATTTTTTAAAAGAGAGTTGAATTTTCGACAGAAAAAGTTAATTTTTAGTTAAGACAGAAACTAAGAAAGATTACTTTTATACTACAAAAGATGAATTTTCAATCCAAAAGGACAAATTTTCAACAAGGTATATATAGTTGAATTTTCGTCCAAAGAGGACGACTTTAACAAGCTATTAAAATTTTTAACAAAATAATAAATCTTCTAATAAAATGGTTAATTTTTTACCAAATAGCTAAATTTTCAACCTAGATGAATAATTTTCTACCAACAGGCAAATTTTCAACAATATACATGAATTTTCAAAGCGTGCGAAATTAGTTTAAATGAACTTCGGGGTGAATAACTAATTTAAAACAAACTCATTTATCGATCAACCCACCCTCACGCAAAAATTGAGACCCATTCATCCTAAGTAGTGTGCTTAATGAAACCGGTCTTAAAATGTGTCTTTGCACACCCTAAACGACACGTCAGAAAAATAAAAAAATGGTAGATTAGGAAAACTTTGGGGGCCAAAAAAACAAACACCCTTAATGAAAATAATTCGCGAAAATCGCCCTAATTGTGTTTGCCTGCTTAGACCTGTCTTAAAATGTGTTTTTTGATCCTGAATTTTGGCAAAATGTCCAAAGACGCATTTTTAGGCCGGTCTCAAAGTTTACACTTAGTTAGGGCGATTTTCACGAATTTTTTTCTTTGGTGTGTTTTTGTAATTTTATCCAAAAAGTTTTTCTCATCAACATTTTTTTTCTATTTTTCGATGTTGTTTCGGGGAGCCCAAAAACACATTTTAAGACCGGTCTCAATGGGTACACTTAATCAGGGCGATTTTTTCTAATTTTTTTGTTAGGTGTGCTTTTGTTTTTTTGCTCCCAAAAGTTTTCCTCATCCACGATGTTTTTTTATTTTTCGATATGTTGTTTGGGGGTGTCCAAAACCACATTTTAAGACCGGTCTAAATGGGTACACTCAATTAGGGCGATTTTTTCTAATTTTTTTTGTTAGGTGTGTTTTTGTTTTTTGTCCACAAAAGTTTTCCTCCTTCACGATTTTTTTTATTTTTCGATATGTTGTTTCGGGGTGGTTAAAAACACATTTTAAGACTGGTCTCAATGGGCATACTTAATTAGGGCGATTTTTGCTACTTTTTTTCGTTAGGTGTGTTTTTGTTTTTTTTCACCCCCAAAAGTTTCCCTAATCTAAATTTTTTTTATTTTTTGATGTGTTCTTTGTAGTGTCCAAAGATATATTTTCAAACCGGACTCAATTGGCACATTCAGTTAGGATGAATGGGACTTAATATTTTTCGTAAGGGTGAGTCGAAGACTCTGGGGGTGGGTTAGATCTATAATTGATTTTGTATTGACTTAGTCATTTACCCCACAGTGCATTCAAATTAGTTTGGCACTTCTTAGAATGATAATTAGAAACAAAATTCATCGTCGCAGACCTAGCGCAGGCTTAGAGCAAGATTTAAGCCGCTAATAATTTTCAACCAAATAGTTGAATTCTGAACTAAAAAAGATAAGTTTTTAATAAAAAATGAAAAAGTTAAATTTGCAATTAAAATAAATAATTTTTAACATCATTCATTGCATACATTGTCTACCACATATTTGACTTTTTCACTTATAAAGAAAAAATATTCAACCAAAAATGTAATAGATACACTTTCTGATAAAAAAAAATTAATTTTACCAAAAAAAAAAGAACAAATTTCTAACAGAATGGTTAAATTTATTGAAATATGGTTTAACTTTTGACCTATTAGCTTCATTCTCTGCCAAAGTATTTCAATTTTCAAACAAGAATATGAATTTTCAATGAAAAAGTTCATTTTCAACCAAATAGTTTAATGTTCTGCTAAAGTGTTGAATTTTCCGCTCATAAAGGAAAAATTTTCAAACAACTATGGAATAGCTAAATTTTTAGATAAAAAACTAATTTAATAAATAAAATGAATTTCCAACAGAATGGTTACATTTCTGAATAAATAATTTGATTTTTAACTGAATAACTTAATTTTCTATCAAGCAGTTTTATTTACAAAAAAAATATCAATTTTAACAAAAAGTTCATTTTTAACCGAATAGTTTAATTTTTTATCAAATTCTTGAATATTCAAGACAAAAAGCGAATTTTCTACGAGACAACTGAATTTTCAACCCGAAGATATAAATTTTTAACAAAAAACTTAATTTACGCTCAATTAGTTCAGTTTTCAACTAAAATTATGTATCTTCAACCCAGAAAATTAATTTTTTTCAAAGTAATTCGACTTTAAACTAAGTAGTTGTATTTTTCACTAAAATGGATGATTTTTAAACCAAGAAAATTAAATTTCTGACAAAAAAGACAAAGTTTCAACAAGATACATGAATTGTCAACCAGAAGAGCTCAATTTTCAATTTGAAATATCAATTTTTAACACAAAAAAAATTAATTTTTGGCAAAATACTTAAATTTTCAACGAATTAGATAAATTTTCTACTGAAATCATGAATCTTCTAAGAAAATAAATTTTGAAGAAAATATTTCAATATTTAACTGAAAAGTTTCTATTATAACTAAGAAAATTCATTCTCTACAAAAATATAAATTATTACTAGAAAAAAATGTGAATTTTTAATCAAGTGCTTGAATTTTCAACAAAAAAGGATACATTTTTAACCAACTAGTTAAATTTTTAACTAAAAAAGATAAATGTTCAACCAAAAATGTAATAGTTAAATTTTCAGTTAAAAAATTAATTTCAAACTAAAAATGGAAGGAATTTTCAATAAAGTAATTCAATTCTCAACCAAAGAGATAAATCTTCAACCAACAGAATAAAATGCATTTTTAACGAAGCATTTCAACATTTAACTAAGTGGCTAAACTTTGGATTAAAAAAATATGACATTTCAACAGAACAGTTTTCAACCAAACAGTAGAATTTTTAACCAAATGTACAGCAAAATGAAATTTATAATTGGAAATTAATATTTTTTAAATAAATATATTTGACGTTTGCTTGGGCCAATGAGTATCCAAGCTCATTCGTGCTAGTTCCATTAATGATATGAAAAATTTTTTAGGGTCAATGCTAAATATTTTAAAATGTACAACAAAATAAAATTGATAATTGAAAACTAATATTTTTTAAATAAATATATTTGACGTTTGACTTAGGCCAATGAGTATCCAAGCTCATTCGTGCTAGTTCCTAGTAACTCACCACAATTATACATTGTTTCCTGGTAACATTTTTTTATTCAAAAAATGACACGAACCCTCAAATGAATCCGACAAATGTCGGCAAGCGAAGCTAATAATCAGAACGCAGCATGTCCATCCACTAGTAATCTTGACAATTAAACCAACACTGGTTTGCTTTAATTTTTTTTAAGAAAACCCAACATTTTTTGGAACATTCTCTCTAACTCTGATAAATTATTGAAAAGACGGTCATTAGTTTACTTTAGTGAAAATTTCTACTAACAATCAATTACATTTTCTACTGAACAAAACTATAGTAACAATTTTTTTACTTATTCTTAAAGTTCTTTAGAGAGTATATTTTAACACGAAATACTATCTGACCAATTGCATTTCAAAATATAAATGCAAGTACGCAAAGGTTCTTGGAGGTTTCTCATGCCTCTAGCATTCTTCAAAAGACTCTTCTTTTCTTTGAACAAGACTCAAGAAAGTGGAATCTTATCATATCATTTGGAGAGTGCAATAAGTGATACGTGAAATTCTACTGAAAATATTCTACTCAAAATATCTTCGACTTAAGATTCTGCTTTCAGGCTCGAATCTTTGAGGGCGTTGATATTTCTCTCAGTTGAAGTAGCGTCTTATCTATAGCGTTTAACCATCAATTGGAAGTAATGGAGCAATATAGTATCACCTTCAAGAAAGAGCAAGAAAACTTTTTTCGACAAGAAAGTCTCTTTCTTTCAGCTTCTTTTACAAAAGGAAGATTTAACAAAAATCTAGATTCCCTATTGGGTGAAATTTCAGACGTCTTATCTGACGATTTTTTTTAATATATAGTTTTTTTACCAAAATGTAAAAGAAAAGGTTAAAAAAAATTCCTATGCTTATTTAGGTGGTACAGACAATAAAAAATTACAGCATGCAAAAATATTAGTACGTTCTCAAAAAATTAAAATTTGTGTAAATAATTTTCTTTTTAGACCTTGGGTCCCCTAGCTTTCGATCGCCGATGGTAAAAAATGGTACACTGACGTGGTTTTATTACAAAATTTTAATTTTTTGATAAAGTACTTTTCTTTTTGCATACTATAACTTTTTGATTGTCTGTACCACCTAAATAAGCATAGAAATTTGTTGTGGATGTTTTTTTCATTTCTTGGTAAAAAAAATATATCAGAAAAAAAATCATGAGATAGGCGTCTAACACTTCAACCTAATGATTCCCGTGACATCAAAAAATTATCTCTATTAAAAGAAAATATTCTAAAAGGGTTACAAAAAATTCTTTAATTTATAACCTACTCTGTCAAAATATCTAGTTTTTTGTATACCATATTTGGTGCACGATTACGAACATAACGTTGGGCTTGATTAAAGCACATGGCCTATTTATCAACATCCTATTCAATGTGTGACCTGTTTAATCCGGAAAGCTTTTTAAACTAGAGCATCGCTCGAGCAGTAATTGCCCAAGGACGTTTCTCCCGAGATTTATGGACACTCAATGTCATCTGCTACTCATTTAAACATTAAATTCGTCGACATCTTCACATTTTCCTGATTAGCAAAAAATTTCCTTATTTTTGGAAGCAAATAAATGAATTGCAATTTTAACTCATCTCTCAATATATCCACCATAATTAAAAACTTTTGTTTTTAGGACTACTATTTATAAAAGATATTAGACTAATATATTTATTTAAAATATTTTTTGCTTTAAAAATTTTAATATCTGATATCAGTAATGATTCAACTGTTTCATTCACAATAACAATTTTTACAAGAAAGAAAATAACTGTAGATGTGTAATCAAGAATTCAAGATGAATTTTGATCAGAGCAAAGTATAATTATTGTTGAATAAATAAAAAAATTAAGAAATATAAATCTATTTTTTTTTAATATGCTCATTGAAACCTGTTTTGGCTGTTGAAATTACTTTTTATACTATTATACACATTGGAACATTATTTCTTCTATTTATTTTTTATTATGTAATATTTTATATTACGTATGTCCAATAAGTATGGAGTCAAGGAGTTAACCATTCTTTAAACCTTTCATGACATCTCGTAGAATCCTTGAAATCTTTGCAATCCCTTGAAATCATATGCATTTCTTTTAAAATTTTATAAATTCGTTAACATTTTTCAAACCATGTGAAGATTCCTTAAAATCCTTTGAATTCCATGAATATGAAAACACTTAAAATCAATCAAAATCGCTTCAAATTCTTGAAAATCCGTGAAATATTTCCAAATGTTACAAGATCCCTTCAATTCTTTAAAATCCTTTTAACATTCATTGAAATCTATAAAATCCGAAGTAATCTTTCTGAATCTTTTGAAACCCCTAAAATCATTTGACATGCAATGAAATCATCAAACCCGCTTTAAATCTCTTAGAATCGGTGAAATTCCTGAAAATTCTTTGAAATCTTTGCAAAAATTTTAAAATTTTATAAAGTCTTTCAAAATCTTATGCACTTAATTATTGCAAATAAAAAGGTAAGACATTTTAGGCTTTCTAAGTCAAACATTTTCAAATAGCACAATATTTAAAACTAATTTCTTTTCACAATTTTAAACAATTTCAAATTGTGGCGTGTTCAAAATCAAATAATTTCAAATTGATACATTTTAAATGAAACAATACTTCAACCAGCAAACCTTTAAAATAAAGAAATGTGAAATTGTATACACTTACATAATAATAATATTAATAAAATAATAATAATAAAAAATATACAATGAATATTTCATATATTTATTTATTTCTTATATTATTCTAAATAATAACATTTGAAACCCTTAAATGTAGAATTCTAGAAATGTCGAAAATAGTTTTTTTCTCTCCTGATCTCATAAGATAATTTTTATTACAATTCGATTAAGGAAAGAAATTAAGAAATTAAAAAAATAATTGTACATTTTAGAAATGTTAAAAATATATATTTTTTCTTTTCTTGATCTAATGATATGGTTTTCAATAAACTCTTTAAGAATTTCAAACAATTTCAAAAAAATTTGGACAACGATAAAAAACGATTAAAACACCTAACCATTCAAAAATTTTCAAATTAAAAATTCAAATATTCGAAAGTTTTGAATTCTATGCTATTCAGTTAAAGTTTCACTATATTCAATACGCCGAAAGACAATAGTTTTGTGAGTTCCAACACGATAAAAAGTAAAAGAATCTCAATTTGTATAGTGAAAAATTGAAATAGCAAACCCTTAAAATTAATGTCCGGGGTTATATTTACCGTAATTTTAGGACGAATAACCGGATTTTTTCAGTACGTGTAGACATTTTCAAAAAAGAATAATAGAATTTACTTAATTTATGTCGTTTATTAATTAAATTGAAATCTTAAACAGCAACTTTCTAATCTCGTTTAAAAAAATTTTAATGCAAAACAATGTAGACTTCTAAAATAGAAAATAATACCAGTTTTCTGGACTTACGAGCAAATACCTTTGAAAATATGTTTATAATTCTTTATTTCTTGAAAAATTGTTTGCTAAAAATTTTAAAAAATTTCCTGTTAATGTAAAAATTCAATATCATTTCTCGGTTCCCTTGTTCAGTTACCATCCTGAAATGTCTTTAAAATAAATATGAAACAAAATTAAAAATACACTGACCTTTAAAAAAGATAAAAATCATAATTAATATTTTTAATCTGATCTTTAATTCTTATGCGCGTCATGTTTACATCAATATATCTGAGGAAGGAATGGTTCAGAGATTTCAGGATAAAATATCTAAATCCTGAAAAAAAATCTCTCCAGTGACACGGAATAAAAATGCACTTTAAATACGTGCTTCCATGCAAAGGATGCAATAAAAAAAGACAGGTTTTAGTTAGTCTCATCTACTTTTTTCCCTTGTGGCTAGGTTTTAGTTCCGAGGACGTGAAATCGTGGCAGCACTGCCAGCGAGGTCGAAATCAATACCCGACGTGCGTGAAACTCGGTTTTTGTTGCAATCCTTGGAATATGATACACTACAAGATTGTTCCTCATAACATGACTTTATTTTTTAACAGACTAATCTCCTCTCCTAACAATTCCGTCTAAAATTTTTTTAATGAAGCTAAAACTCGGCAAAGTCATCCCTCATTCTCAAATTACGAACCCTCCACTAAATCATTAAACAAAAAACCTATTCCTATATTACCTAATCCCTTCATCATTTGAAATACAATAATCCTCTCAAAAATACGTACTTAATACTTCAATTTTGTAGACTTACAGCTTGCCATAGCAAAAACAATAGGACAACGACCTAGCAATTATCGAAATATAAGTTTCTAAGAAGCAGTAATTCAGAATTCCTAACTATTGACTTTTAAGTGGGGTCGTTGTTCTGGACAAAGAAGTGAAAACTATTGCGGAAAGGAAAGTGTTTATCTTTATCATAAAAACACTCTTGGAATCGTCGACTGCAAAATAACAACACACCTGTCCGGTCATGGCCTTCTAAAGGCCACGAGAGGTTGTAAGCCTTCGACTATGCATTCTAAGCGCAACAGAAGAAGAAAAATTTAGGACATCGAACCTAGAAAGGGTCGCGCCGTTCGAATTTTCTGCGAGGGAAAGGTCAGTGACCTGGGTGGTAGCGTTATCGAGCGGGTCAGTGGGTCGCAGAACCACGGAGCAGTTTGCCCCCTTTCCCCCACCTCGACTCACCTATCCCACCCCCATCCCCTTTCGCGAACGTCTTCCCCACGATGCAAGTGCACTAGCGGCTCGACTTGAATGCCTCTGGACCGATACTTGACCTCGATTGTGTTCCGAGATCGGCAGGTCTTCTCTGGAGAATGTCCCTCGAGCTGATTAGGATGCCTTGGAGTACAGGGTTTTCAGAAGAAAACCTCAAGATAGTCTGGTTCGGCTTTTTTAATCTGAATATATCTCGAAAGATGTGTGCAAAAATAATAGGATGCTTGAACAAAATGTAGTGGCAATATCCTTTATGGTTCTATTATCTTTTAAGAATTGGGTAACATCTTTGAGCTCATAATCTTTGCTGGTCATCCTCTAATGCATTCTGATAATACAGTATTATTCTAAATTTCATTATTTTAGATGGAAAAAAATTGTCTGTTTTTCTTTCATTTACTTCTGTCAGCATGAAAGTAGAACTGTCACAGTAGGCTAAGG
>JAUELO010000135.1:3669173-3681543 GCA_032357855.1 Amphibolips quercusostensackenii
GATGACAATTGTTTTAGTGTGTGAAATTTAGAATAGATAAAGTGTTTATTTTTGGTAAATTTATTTAAAGTGAAGTTTGCATTACTGGTGGCTTGGACCAACAGATTGAAGAGTGCATACATTGTATTATCCATGATCAAAAGAATATGATTCATTTTGAGAGGAGACATTAGACTAAGAGTTGCAAATATTATTGATGAAGTTTTTCAGAATTTATTTTAAAGTATTTAATATTTATATAAGGACAAAATTATACCTGATTTGGAAAATCCTTAAAAAATATTTGGGACTGGAATGGATTTTCGAAACTTTACTTGCCTTCAATTGTTTTTAGTTCTACCAAAATCGATATCAACAATTCCATGTTAATTTTTAATAGCATGATACTCGGCTCGTGTCTCCTCTTAATTTAGATATTGAAGTATCAGGGTTATTTATTTTTCAGCAGACAGGTATTCTTAGGGAAACTGGATATTGGATATCTGCTACACTTTTTACATTCTCGTTTATTATTAGAATACATTTTCTGCAGAGAAATATTATTTTATATTAATTTCAATATTTGCAAACATACGACTTTTCCGTCTACAATCGATTATAAGAATACATATGGATTAAAACATTTCTTTTTCATATTCTTCAATGTCACTTATCAGTTTTTATTAATAAATATAAAATCAGAATGTTTGTTAGTTAAGCGCAAGTGTATTTAAATAAACAAAACAATGAGATATAAATGAAGTATTCAAAAGTAAACTCCATTTAATCCAAATTAAGCCAAACTTATTATTTATGTTAAGTAAAATCCATGTTCAGCTTCTGGCTTTAAAAAGATAAGCTACACAGTGAAAAATAATTATTGAAGATTGTTGCACCTTAAATGCAAACATTGACTTAAATTTAGAGATAAGCCCTAATCGAGAAAATAACGTATCTGAATTTCAGAACTTATTTATAAGTGTTTTTCACTTCAGACCAACTTTACTTGACTCAGATACATTTTTGTTTATCGTAACTTCTAAAAGAGAAAGATAAGCATAAATAATCAGAAGTAGCTCAGGTTATAATTTTTTATTTGAATGTAATTATTTTTATATTGGTTCCTCTTCTTTCGCTTCAGGCAAAATTCGTAATTTTTATTCTATTTTGATTTAAAAAAGCTTACTCCATGACTTGAAACTCTTTAAATTATTTATTATTTATTATTTTTGTATTACATTTTATTGAGGAAATAATTTACTAAAAAAATTGCTAACTCAAAAAAATTACTAACTTAGAATAATTATACGTATAACTTCTAAGTAAAATAATTTCCATAAGGCTGCGTCTAGTCGTCCTGAAAAATTGGGGGACTTGGAAAAGAGGATGAGCTAATCGTCCCGAATTTCGGTGACGACTAGCCAAGCTTATGAAAAATATTGTACTACTCATCCCGAATTTCGGGACGAGACACATCGTTTTCATAAATAGGTGACGAACATAGGAATAAAATAAGCTTTTATAAATTAGAACAGAATTGAAAAGTACGAATATTGTCTATATTCTTTTGCAATATTTAATAAGCCTTTTTTGAAAATTTCATAAATCAGGGTGTAGATTAAGTAATTTTAAAACTAAATATACTTCTAGAGCATGCTTAAGGTATTTGTGCCAAAAATCAGGTCTCTCGGAAAAAAGTTTTTTACGACATTAAGAATTGAAATAATATTATCAGTAATGTCTTATAAGAGAAAAAAATATTTATTTATATAAACAAAGTCTTAAAATCACCAAAAATGATTATTCTAACAATAGTTCTTGTAATTAACAATTTTTCTTTTTGTCGATTTTGACCAAATTTTAAAAATTGGTTTTGTAAGTATAGAATTTTTTTTTTCGAAAATAACTTTTTTTTATTTGAAATGACATCTTTAGCAATATTATTTTGATTCTTACAACTACTTGAAGTGCATTTCTGGATTTATGGTGTAAAATTCTTAAATATTCTTCTTTCCTGTGTACATATCGTGAGCGATGTAAATATGAGGGACATTTTGGCTTCTAAACTTAAAATTCGTTTGTTAAATTATCTATTATATATTTTTAACTAAGAAAAAAGAAATTTTCATCAAATTTGTTAAATTTCAAACCAAATTTATAAATCTTCATTTAAAAAATTAATCCTTAACAAAATTAATTTTAGTTGATATTTATAACAAAAAATCTTGTAATTTCCAATAAAAAACAGTTGAATTTAAACAAAAAATAATAATTGACAACAAATTAATTGAACCCCTTAATAACAATAAAATAATTTTTATATAAAAAATATCAATTTTCAAGAAAAGAGTTAAATTTTAAACCAAGAAAGATTTTTCAGTCGAAAAAGAAAAAAATCTCATGAAAAATGTTAAATTCTTAAGCCCAAAAGACAAATTTTTTGCAAAACAGTTGATCTTCAACCTAAAATAATAAATCTTTAACAAAAATTATTTTTCACCAATCAGTTGGATTTTAAACGCAAAAGATTAATTTTGCACGAAAAAAAAACAAATATTGAACAAACGCATACATTTTTCAACTGACAAAGATAAATTTCCACCAGCAAAAATATAATAGTTGAATTTTCAGTTAGAAAAATAAATTTTCAACCGAAAAGGAGGATACTACAACAAAATAGTTAAATTTAAAACCAAAAAAATTAAATTTTCGACCAAAAATAAAATAGGTATTTTTTTGGAAAAAAATTAATTTTCAACTAAATAAAATAAATTTTTAAAGTAATAGTAATATTTTTAACGAAAAAGATTAAATTTCAACCAAAAAAGGTAAATTTACTATAAAAAATGAAATATTCAAATTTTCAGTTGAAAAGTAAATGTTTAACAAAAATAATTAAACCAAAAAACTTGATAAGAAGTGTGCAAGTTTTTCTGACTACTGGTCAGTAGTAATCAGAAAAAATTCCACACTTCGTATTAACTACTACCCTGGTCGACACAAATAACATCTACTATTATTTCAAAAACTTTAACTTTTTACCAAACAGTTGAGAAATAAATTTTAAAGAATATTGGTGATTTTTCATTTTTAATAAAACTTTTTTATGAGTTTTCATCAAAAAAATTAATTTTCAAGAAAGTAGTTAAATTTTCAACCAAAAAAATAATTTTTTTATTAAAAAAGATAAGGTTTCAACTTACAAGATTACTTTTGTACAAAAAAAAAGCTTTCAATAAAATAATGTAAAACAGATAAATTTTCAATCAAGAAGATTAAATTTTATCATAAAAGATAATTTTTTGTCAAAAAAGTCAAATAGTTATATTTTCAATTTAAAAAATTAATTTTCAATAAAATAACTAGCTTTTAACAAAAGGAATTAATTCTTAACCAAAAAGATCAATTTTCAACTAAGGTGATTAATTTTCCACTAAAAAAGAATCATTTTTAACAAAATACATGAATTATTAACCGAATATCTGAACTTAAGGAATTTTCAAGATAACAGTTGAACTTTCAACCAACGGAATGAATTTTCAACTAACAAGATGAATTAGTCAACCAAAAGTTAGTTCTATTTCCAACTAAGTAGTTTAATTTTTAAATAAAAGAGATGAATTCTTAAAGAAAATTGTAATAGTTGATATTTCAACCAAAAGAGATTAAAATTTCTTTTTTAATAGTTGCATTCAACCAAAAAGGATTAATTCTCAATCAAACAATTCCATCCTGTAGCAAAACCGATTAATTTTTAACCAAACTGTTCTGATTTTCAACCAAAAGAGATGCAATTTCTACCACAATTGTTAAATTATCATGAAAATAATTAAATCAACTTGAATTTGAGTTTATTGAAAATTCCCCTGACTTTTTGTGATTTTCTGGAATTCCCTGACCTGTTCAAGTATCATACTAATAAAATATGTAAGCTGACAAACTTAAAGAAGTTTTAGATTCATTTAAGTTCAAGTTATTTATTTTCTGACAAAAATCATTCTTTTTGTTAATAAATTATGGCTCACCCAATGAAACTCATTCAACTGAACTGAATCTGCAAACTAACTAAAAAATAATAAAACTAAAAGAGCAGGAATCCAATTGGAAACCAGAAAAATCAACGAATCGCAAAATATGCAAGAGCAGGGATTGGGAATGGAAAATATTCCCACAGGAAGAAAAGCTAGACGAATAATACAATAGAAAGCAGAGAGAATGATGAGGGGAAAAAAAAAGAGAAATAGAGTGAAATGAGGAGTCGAGCATTCAACCACTACAGAGAATGTAGAGGGAGCGAAGTCAGGAGCTGAAAGTAGGCACTTCGGGATATCGACCAGCAAGTCTGGACCGTTCAGAGTCTGTGCACACTACTGTTTCCACTTACGATGCTTTCGTGACCAAAAAGGCAGAAAGCTGACTGGGACACTTTCTGAGGTTTCTCTCTGAATTCTTTAATCGTAACAAGTTTTGCAGAATAATTTAAAGTAATTAGAAAAATCGTCTCGCCTTATTAACAATCAATTATATCCTGTATAAATACGTTAGCTCTCTCGAGATTAATGAGCAAGTCACCAGGAACATTAAATTAGACTTTGATCAAATTTAAAGTAAACTTGACAGTGAACTTAATCATGTCATTGAAGTTCGAAAAGTTTATAAGCGAAAATATAAAATTACTTCATTTAATTTTTTGTTTTTCAACTATCGTAAAAATAATGCCATATATAATTTTAGATGTCAATAAATCATCATAATGTCACATTTGTTATCGTAATGAAATAAGCTATGCTTAATGTTCGAAAAAATCCTAACTTCACACTAAATGCTCGGTTCTCGGATTTAGCTTTAATAATGACTTTTATTAGATTCTAGGCAACACCAAAAAAGATTTATACCAATATCATTACCCAATATCAATCTATTATTATACACAAAAATGAATAAAAGTAGACGACAGTGTAGCCCATTAAGGCGTAAATAAGTCGTTCAAACCTCCACCTTCCATACTTTATCTCCCCTACATTCCCATTTTCCCCTCCCCACACTTCAACCTTCGCTTCCCCTTCCTTTCCCAAATTTTTCCTCATCTACTTTCCCCTTTTCTCACTTTTTCCACATTGCCCCTCATTTCTCCTCGCTTCCCATAGTTCTGCTCCCCTCACTTCCCCTAATTACTTACCCTCATTTTCCAACACTTTTACTTCCCCTACCCTCATTTTCCCTCACGACTCCTACTTTCCCACCCTTCATTTTTCCTTAATTCCTCACTGCTCATTTCCTCACCCCTTATTTTCCCTAGTTCCCCTCCCCTTGTGATTTCTGATCTGTGAGTTAGGAGTTCCCCTCACTTCCCCTTCTTGGAAAAAAATACGATGGATGGACGGACACCCGACCAAAATAAGGGTTTCTGTCCGGGGTTAGGAAACCCTAAAAAATCTTGAAAAATTCTTACATTCCTCTAAACGTTTGGTTCCCTTTCCTTGTATTAATTACTTGTACTTGATGTTCAGCAACACAAGAAACAGCTTCATACCAATATCCTTATCAGAAGACTGTGTTTTGCGCGCCCAAAGACTTTAAAATATATACACAAGAAATCTGAAATAATTATAACTTTCCTTTAAACGCCTGGTTCTCAAATTTTTTTAAATTAATCATTTGTACTTGACATTCAAAAAAACGAAAAAAAAAGCTTCATCCCAATATCCCGATTGAAAGTTTGCGTTTAATACAACCGCGCACTCTGAAATGTATATGGAAATATTCGAAAAAAATTATGAAATAAATAATTAAAATATAATGATGATTATTATTATAAAAAAATATGAAATTATAAGAGTCTGGTTCTGAAATTTTCATTCACCTATCACTTGTATTTGATCTCAAGCAACACCAAAAAAAGATTATTCTCAATATTTTTCTCGGAAGACTGAGTTTTATCCAGACATGCCATGTGAAATGTACAAAAAAGAGCGTGGTTGAATAAAACGCAGTCTTCACTGAAAAAAAAGATTACTTGAATCGAAGAAATGCAGTACTGAATACGTCCAATCAAAAATTTGTTTAATCGAAAGAAATTTTCATTATATTAAACATCATTTTTTCATTTGAAAAACATAATTTTTTGGGACAAAAAAAATTTCTTTCGATCAAAAAAATATTTGATTGGATGTATTCTATCTTGGTTTCTTTGATTCAAGTGATCTTTTTTCTTAGTGTTCCAAAAAGAATTAATGCTAAAAAGTATATTTTAAAATTTGGAAAAAACGAAAACTTTCTTTTGAGTGACCGGTTCGCAATTTTTTTTCACTTATCACTTGTATTTAATTTCAGACAACACTAAAAAAGGATTAATTTATTCTTCTCGGAAGACTGCGTTTTATCCAAACACACCATATGAAATGTACGAAAAAGTGCGTAGATGGATAAAACGCAGTCTTCCAAGAAGAATTTTGAGATGAATCTTCTTTGGTGTTGCCGGACATTAAATATAAGTGATAAGAAAATTTCAGAATCGGATGCTCAAAAGAAAGTTATCATTTTTGCCGAATCTTTTCATATACTTTTTAGAGGGCGCGGGCGAATAAAATATTCTTGGGATAAGAATATTTGTATGGAACTTTTTCTTGTATTGTTGGATATCGAGTATAAGTAACTTGTGAAAGAAAATTTGAGAACCGAACGTTTGGAAGAAAGTTAGAATTTTTGCCGAATTTTCATGTACATTTCAGAGTACGTTGGTGGATAAAACGCAGTCTTCCGATAATGATACTAGCATTTATCTTTTTTTCTTGTCACCTGACATTTAATAAAAATAATTTATAAAAGAAAATCCGAGAGCTGAGTGAAAAGTTGAAATTTTTTCTATATATCAAATATTTTGAAGAAAATTAATCTTCTTGGTTGTAATGTAACTATTCTTGATTCAAAATTAACGCCTTTTTTGCCTAAAAATGTAAGTACTTGTTTTAAAGTTAAACTATTTTGTTAAAAAATTCTCTTTTGGTTGACGATTCATCTTTTTGGTAGAAAATTAATTTTCTTGTTTGAAAATCCATCTTTTTGGTTGAAAATTTATCTACTTTGTGAAAACTTCGCCTTTTCTGAATTAATATAAATGTTGTTGATTTAAAATGAACGTTTTTTTGTGTTAAAAATTCAACTACTTGGTTGACAGTTGAACGACTTTCTTGAACATTTTTGTGTGCTGTCTAGAGTTAAGGGATTTCCCGTACTCCTAATCTTCATTCAGCAGATCGCAGTACTATCGATAGTCTGCTACGATTTACATATTTTTAGAGAAAGAAAACTCAAACAATTTTTAATTGTTTAAAAAATAAAAAATGGTTGTAAAAACAAAGTGGGACAATAATAAATAAGAAAGTACATAGGAATATTCAAATATGTTGAAAAATGCCTAAGAAAGTTTTTTCTGTATTTCCTCAATAAGCTATGCAATTAAACTTATAGGTATTGCTTAAACAGTTTAGAAATGATTGAAAAAATAAGATTGTTGACATTCATTATAAGACTTATAGCATCTGAAATATATACTTATATTGCAATTTCTACAAGAAATAACTTATTTAAAATATTAAAATTGTTTAAGCAATTAAAATTATTATACTATGAGTTAAAGTCAAAAAAATATCTAGTCAGATGTGATTATTTTGGCAAGCGAAATGGTTGAATGTGATAATTAACCTTATAAACTTCCAGTCAGCACTTATGGGCGATTGTTTAGGGCTCCATAAGAAGGTCTTAAAATTTTATAATATTAAAAATGATGGAGAATAATGTAAGGTCGTCGTCCAAGTTAATTATTAAATTCTGATGTTCAATTTTGTTGAACATACTGGTCAAGTAATTTTTATAGAAACAAGAAAAGATCTCCTGTGGCGCCAGTGGCGTTATTGGTCAAACGTCTGGGCCGAGACAAAGTTCTTCTTGTTTCACCAAAAATTATTTGACTAGTATAATCGACCAAATTTAACATAAGAAATTTATTTAAAATTATGGCCGATTCTTATTCTCTGATATATTTTAAACAGGATCACGTATTATAAGTTACGTTGGTACAATAGTTTTGCCTTCAAATCACACATTAAGAAGAAGTTGCCTTTTTCCCATGTGTTAAATCAATGGGAAACTTCATGGTCTTCGCAGCGCGGGTAAATATAAACCGAATTTTCTTAAATTTGGAGGAGATAATTTTCTTGTGAATTCAAATAAAATGAAGGGGTGAAAACAACCTAATTTTTCATAATATAAATAATGGCCTCCCTGATGTTCATTGTACAGTTGTAAATAAGATAGAAGCTGATCATTCGGACACGCAGGATTAAAACTATAAAATTAAAATTTAATTTAAAGCCTTTTAATTTGCTGAACCACTGACAAAGTTTATATGGAGTTGTTATCAGGATAAAAAAGAAATGAATAAGAAACCTTGATTGAATTCAATTGTACGGGCTATTCAAAATTCGTATAAAGGAAGAGTTGATCTCTCTAGGAATTGCTAACATTGTCTCACAATATTTATTCATAGCCTGGACAGTTTTTTTAGAGCAAGTAAAAATGTTTGAGTCGAGTGTACAAGCTCGTGTGAGACACAATAAAGTCTGCGCCTCAACCCCTAAAATGCCACCAGTACAAAGGGTGGTTAAGCTCTTCTTGACAAAGATGCACCATGCAGTGTTATACAATCTAAAGTCGATAGGCAAGGGGATCTTAAAGCAAGCCATAACGAAGTCTACAAAAAAAATTACAAGAGCCTTTTTCAATTTCCACGCAAAGAATGTTTTTCTTACCTCGAGAAAATACGTGTTCCCTTTCCCAAAAAAATAAAGTTTTAGATAAACACCAAGTTGATAGAGTTTTTATTTGTATTTAAATTGTCGATCACCATGAGATTTTTGGATTCAAAGCAAACCCAAGGATCAGTCAGTCCCCTGTTCCCATTTTTTCGAATTTTTTCCATATTTTTCTTAAAATCCCACATAATCCCTATATTTGATAATTCTGTCTATTTCCCCCTTTCTTTAAGCTGCGATTTATCTTTAAAGAACTATAAGAAAAAGAAACTGCAGCAAAAGAGAATGGATGATTATTGGAATTAAATTTTTAAATTGACACTTTTCTACCTCACAATTTCTGAAGAGTTGACCAAGATCCGAACTTTAAAGAACGACAGCAAGATCTATAGCTAATGCCTCTGTTTAGTTAATTTTAAAATATCTCAGACTCACAGTAAATTGAGAGACTTTTGTTCTTATAACATTTAATTTATTACTTCATTTCATGAATTATGTCTGGTTTAAAAAAATCACGATCTAAAGAAAAAAAACATTATCGGAAATTTGCTATAAAAAAAAATGGAATTCTGACATGATTGAATCAACAATATCGCGAAAGAAATTATGATACTTTTGTTCTTATAACATTTTAGTTATTATTTTAATAAAATAATTCAAGTTTTGCCATTTTTTGTTGCTAAAATTTAGTATTTTAATGTACACAAATATTTTAGGATTTCAAAAAATTCGAACTAAATGAATGAAGTACACTATATATTCTAGTTCTTCTCTTAACAATTTAATGGTTGTTATGAAATGTTAAAAAGACTTTAATAATTGGAGATATTGTTACAAAAATTTAAAAAATTAAAACTAGTTCTACAAATTTTTCTTTTTCTATTATTTAGCGTGATTTTTGTTTATTACGCTGGTATTTTTAAAAGAAAAAAAAATTGCGCTTTTTAAAAAAATTACCTATTTTCCCTACTTTCCCTTCAACTGAGCTGCTGAACCAGGGTGATCCTAAAGGAATAATTGTATTTGTGTAAAAATGGAACTTATGGATATAAAGTATTGTTCTGATATTACTTTTGAAAAACAAGCAATTGGTATTGTATAACGAAAAGCCTGATTTATTTTGACTTCTTCCATGCTATGTTTATAAAATATTCTGCCTGGTCTGAAAGCAGTCGAAATAAATAGGGTTTTTCATTATACGATATTAATTTTATTTGTGTAATTATATCTAAACTATCGATTGTAAACGGAATTCTTGTAAAATTAAATCATTCGTAGGGTAGTAGTTTTCCGATAAAAGATTATTGTTATTTATTTGGAGCAAAAAAATATTACAAGATAGGATATTATGATCAAAAGTTCTCCAAAAAAATTTTTCACGGAAAATTCTTTCTGTATGTTGCACCTGGACAAAAATTTTTTCCTGAAAATAATTGTATTTATTTGCAATCTAGAGAAATACTAATTTTGATTTTATTGAATTTGCACTTATTTTTATTTTAATAGAAAAAAAATTAACATAGATGTTTTATGTGAATCAGAAGGGAGGACTTTTTATGAATAGTTTTCTTTATTCTTCTAAAACGCTCTTTCAGTGGGCGAGGCTTTGGATAAGAAATATTCAAAAATAGATCTCCGTCTGTCTAAAGCGTTGGAACGCCACAGTTTGCTCCAGCACAAGAACAAGAGAACTTCCCGAGTCCCTTTCAGCTTTACTGAATGAATCTTTTTGTTTGAATTCATTTGCACCTAATTTTAATTTAAGAAATCAGTATACAAAAATGGGAATTTAATGAAAATGATAAAAAGGGGGTTTCTGAAAATCAGTTCTACAGTGTTTCTTTTACAAAGTAGGAGGCGTGAAGATACTTCAAAATGTGTACAGAAAAATATTAAGTTTTGTGATTTAGTAAATTAAAAATTTACTGGCATGGAAGTAGAAATAATTCCGTTTGTTGATGAAAAAGAAAATACCGAAACTCTGCCAAGAAGGCGCAGCAGTAAGGTGACAATGGCTAAGAAAAAACGGTAAGGATTTAATTCGCAGAGGAAAATACCAAAGAATTATTTTTACAACGGTGACTAAGAAAATGAACTAATTTGTTTTTAATTACTTTTTCGAAATATGTCTAAAGTTAGCATTCAAAACTATCCTTATAGGATAAAATTGTTTTCAAAAGTTCAGAAAGTGAACTATTCGAAAAATATATTCGAAATTTTGTTTGAAAAATAATTTTATTTACTTTGGAATTACGTGGGTCATTGCAGATCCACTTCGGAATTCTTGTTCTCCGCTAACTTAATAATCTTATTGCTTGAAATATTATTATTTTTATGTTAACGGTGCCTTTAACTATGAGAATAAAAAACAAACGATAATTTAGACTAAAAGTGATTTTTATTAAGAATTATTTTATTTGAAAATATCGCGCATCAGTGAAGTTCTTTGTCCCCTGGTCCAAATTAAAGACTTTGATTAGTTTTGCTACACATTCCGTATGTATATTTTTAAATACATACAAATGCTTTAATAAAATTTTAGCAAAAAATTTATATAATTTTTAACTCAAGTCATCATCTATGTTCATCTCAAAAAGAAGATTGGTGTTTAAAAAGCAACCGCTGAATATTATTTGTTAACACTATCCTCACTGCGCTTTAAAGAGAATTTTTGAGCATCCTGTCAGGGCAACATATAATAATTAACAACTTTAAAATGCAAAGTTTACCTGTGTCAAATTCTGAAGTTAATTTGAAATGACCCACATACTTTTAACTGATATAATAAAGCAAAATTTATTAACATATATGGGCCTAAAATTATTTTCAAAATTACCACCTATATTTATGATCTGCTTTGTAATTCAATATCAAAACAAAAATATTTCTAAACTTCTAAAAAAATAGTTTCGCAAGTGATTTTTTTAATTCTTCTCAAGATATTCAAGAAGCAAGATTTGATTTGCTTATTTCAAAATTTCCATTTCATACTTAAAACTTGGTAACTTATTCTATATTTCCAACAGTCAGTGACTACCAAATTATTTATCTTTCTCAACAAAATATTTATTGATTTCATAAAAATCTATTAAACCAATTTCTTAAAAATCAGAAAATTATTATTCAAATTTTTAAAGTGTTGTTTGTTTTGTTGTTTCAGAACGTCTCTATTCATCATCATGAGCTTTATATATGCAAAGCTCCTAGTGGTTATGTGCATTGCCTACGTAATAAGCGATGTGGTTACGTATCGGATACCTGCATACTATTACGAAGGGTTTTTCACTTACCTTTATGGAGTTAGCATCCTTTTTCTGCTCTACGTCTTCTGCTTCCTCCTTCAGGAAAGTGCCTGCTGCTCCAGAGGGGTTGAGACACCCCCACCCCCTCCAAGACCGCCAAAGGCATCTAAAGAAGCAAAAGATAGAGATAAGAAGAGAAAAGACAAGAAAGATAAGGATCAGAAGGAGAAGAAAAAGAAGGTATGTCTGAGAAAATTGTTCAACCGAATTATATTTTTCTTTAAATTGGAAATTTCTCGTTTAAAATAGAAGACTTGTGGTTTTCTATCAAATATA
>JAUELO010000135.1:3690580-3706013 GCA_032357855.1 Amphibolips quercusostensackenii
AAGCGAACAGATTTTTTTTTTCAAGACGAGCGAACGTCATTCATTACGTAACGATGGTTTTTTAAATTAAACGCCCCCCCCTCCTTTTGTAAAGATTCTTAAGATTTGTGTCACAGTACAAAATATTAAAAAATATTTTGAAGATTTTCAATTATTTGAAAGGATTTCAACATATGTCAAGGTAATTTAAGAAGGTATTTAAGGAGATTTACAAAGCTTTTTAAAGAGTTCACGTGATTTTAAGAGATTCTAAAAGATTTCATAAGATTACAAAACTCTTTGGGTTTTACAAAGTATTTTAAAAGATTTCGACATTTTTCGAATAAAGTAATGGGATTTTAAATGGAAAGATTTTCCTTTTTAGATTTGGATGGACACTAATCTTTCTTGATCAAGGATTTTCGACTATTTTGTTGAAAATTCGTCTTCTTTGGTTGAATTCAAATGTTCTTGGTTATAAATAAAAATATTTTTTGGTTAAAATATCACCTATTACATTTTTTGTTGAAAACTTCAGCACTTAGTTTAAAGTGGAACTACTATTTTTGTTAAAAATTTAACTATTTTGTTGAAAATTTCTTTTTATTTGATTAAAAATCAATTTTTTCAACTAAAAAATTTACCTATTTCATTTTTGGTAGAAAGTGTGCCCTTTTTAGTTCAGAATTAATTTCTTCGTTAAAAATTAATTTTTGTGACTGATAATACAACTATTCGATTGCTGGTTGAAAATTGATCTTTTTTAGTTAAAAACTCATCTGTTTTGTTCAAAATTAGTTGTTTTTTTGTAAAAAAATTAATCTTTGTGGTTGTAAATCTATTTTTTTAAGCAAAATAATCTTTGTGGTTGAAAAATCTACCTTTTTGTCGAAAATTCAACAATTTGGTTTGAAATTTATTTATTTTCTATCAAACATTCATCCTTATAGATAAAACTTCATTTCTTCGTTTAAAATTCAACTATTTTTTTTTAAATTCTTATCTTTGGTTCAAAATTTATTTGTTGAAAATTCGCATTTCTACTGAAAATTAATTTTTTTAAGTAAGAATGTAGCTATTAAATTTTTGGGTGAAAATTGATCTGTTTAGTTTAAAATTTCAAATATTTAGTTTAAAATGTATGTAATTTTATAATGGATTTAATGCTTTCACGATGATTTATTATAATGAAATAGTTTTTTCGGGTTTCAATCGTGTGAAAAACTACGAATCTTGTTTACTACGTATCTTGTAGTTTCTCACAAGATTGAAACCCGAAAAAACTCTTTTATTATTTATGTACTTTGTTAAAAATTTTTCTCTTGTAGAAAATTTAACTATGCAGTTGAAAAATCATGTTTTTTGTTGAAAATTCGTCTTTTGTGGTAGAATATATTAATATTTTTGGTAAAAAATTAATCTTTTTGGTTGGCCATTAATTTCTTTGGTTGAATATTCAACTATTTTATTCCAAAATTTTTTTTTTTTAATTCAAGATTCATCCTTATAGTTGAAAATTAATTTCTTAGTTAAAGATACAACTATTTTGTTGAAAATTATTTTTTCTTTTTGTGAAAAAATTAATCTTTATGGTTACAAATTCATTTTTTTGGTCGAAAATTCAACTCCTTGGTTAAAATTTTTTTGTTATTCAAGATTCTATCTTTTAGATGAAATTTCATTTCTTTGTTTAGAAAAGTAACTACTTTGTTGAGAATTCATATCTTTGGTTAAAAACCTAACTGTTTGATAAAAATTCGTTTTTTAATTAAAATTAATTTTTTAAGTAAAATGGTGGCTATTATATGTTTTGTTAAAAACTGATATTTTTAGTTAAAATGTCAACTATTTGGTTTGGAATTAATGTATTTTGGTGAAAAAATTTATCTGGTAGAAAATTCAACTATTTGGTTGAAAAATCATAAATTTTGTTGAAAATTCTTTTTTTTGTGATAGAATATATTAATCTCCTTGGTGGAAAATTAATATTTTTTGATGAAAATTAATTTCTTTGGTTGAAAATACAACTATTTTGTTGAGAATTCTTCTTTTTTAGTTTAAAATTAATTTTTTTAACTGAAGATTTGACTACTCGGTGTCTGAATTGAAGTTCAATGCATTTAATTAAAAATTCAACTATTTGGTTGAAAATTCATACATTTTGTTGAAAATTCGTCTTTTTTGGTAAAAAATTAATCTTTATGCTTGAAAATTAATCTTATAGGTGAAAAATTCAACTATTTTGATCCAAATTCATTTTTTTTATTGAAAATTCATCCTCATAGTTGAAAATTCATTTTTTCGGTTAAAAATTTAACTATTCTTCTTTATTTTATTTTGTTTATTTGATTCTATTTAACTATTCTTCTTTATTCTTCTTAATTTATTCAACTAATCTATAGTTAAAAAATCATGCATTTTGTTGAAAATTCGTCTTTTGTAATAGAATATATTAATATTATTGATGAAAAAAGAATATTTTTGGTTGACAATTGATTTCTTTGGTCAAAAATTCAACTATTTTTTTCCGATTTTATGTTTTTATGGAACATTCATCCTTGTATTTAATAAATTTATTTCTATGGATAAAATACAACTATTTTTTTTAATTCTTTTTTTTTAGTTGAAAATTAATTTTTTTAAATGAAGATTTGACCACTATGTGCTTGAATTAGAGTTTATCTTTTTTAGTTAAAAATCCAAATTTTTGTTTGAAAATTCACACATTTTGTGGCAAATTCGTCTTTTTGGTAGAAAATTAATCTTTATAGTTGAAAATTGATCTTTTAGATTTCGGTCAAAAATTTAACTATTTTGTTTCAAATTCATTTTCTATGAAAGATTTATCGTTATAAATAAAAATTAATTTCTTTAGGTAAAAAATTTACTATTGTTCTTTATTTATTTAACTAATCTTCTTTAGTTAAAAATTCATGCATTTTGTTAAAATTTCTTTTTTGGGATAAAATATTGATCTTCTTGTTGAAGAATTAATATTTTTTCAAATATATATTAAATATTTATTATTTTTATAAAATTAAAATTAATAAAATAAATATTAAATATTCTCAATATTAATATTATAATAATTATTATTATAAAATTAATGTACTTAAATTTAATTTATCTATACGCTTAAATAGAATGTATAAAAGTAATATTTAATATATTTCTTTGGTTGGAAATTTAATTATTTTGTAAAAAATTCGTTTTGCATGGTTAAAATGATTATTTTTTAATTAAAACTGTAACTGATTCGTGTTTTATTACAAGTTTATCTTCTACAGTTAAAAAATCAACTATTTTGTTGAATACTTGTGCATTTTGTTATAAAATCGTCTTTTTTTGTGGAAAATAAATTTTTACATTTGAAAATTTTTATTGGTGGTCAAAAATTCAACTATTTAGTTCAAAATGCATTTTTTATTGAAGATCATTTAACCTCATAATCTTTAAAAAAGATAAAAACAAAATATGCTTCTTTTTATATAATTTTTTTTTATAATAATAATATATATATATATATATATATATATATATATATATATCAGCATATATTTTAACATTTAACAGAGACACTTTCGATAAAAATAATGATTACTAAAAAATAAGATTGTTATTATGTTTTTTAAAGTAAAATTTAGTGGTAAAAAAAAATTTTAATCATTCTAATATTCTGAAATTCTGACAATATTACATAACCCTAAAGTTACAACTAAGCAGCACCCCGTATACATAAAAAAGCGAAAAGTACTGTCAAAAAGTAAGAAATAAGCAATAAAAATCTATGAATACAAAAATAGGGTGTCTACTCTAATTCTGGAAAAAATTCCCTACCAATTTCAGGTTTTTCCCCGGGATCTCAGGTTTCTTTCAAGTATCATTTTTTATAGTACGGAACAATTTAAATATTTTTTATTTTTTATAACAATTTTTATTAAATTTAATTCAGACAGCTTGGAACAATTGTTATATGACAAGAAATTCTTTAAAATGTTAGTCCCATCGATTAATTAAATATTTAATAATACTAAAAACATAAATTATCATTTGTTTAATTTGTCTCTAAAGTTCCTAAATTTAATATTAATAATTAATAACAATAATAATTCGAAAAATTTATATTTCATCTTCTTATATTTGAAATTCAATACATATTTAGGTAAAATTAATGTTGGTATTATATTAGATTCAATTTAAGCCGCTTCAAATTCCTAACTTTTTAAAGGAAAATATTGCATTTGTAAAAATATATATGAATTTTTAACCAAATGATTAGATTCTCAACCAAAAAAAAAAAAAAAAAATTCACCAAAAACACCAAACAGTTGTATTTTGAACTAAAAAAGATCAATTCTTGTACCAAATAGTAGAATTACTAACTAAAAAAGATCAATTTTCAACCAAAAATGGAATAGTTGAATTTTCAGTTTGAAAAAGTAATTTTTCACGAAAGAAAACACATTTTGAACTAAAGTGATACATTTTCAACTCAAAAAGACGATTTTCAACTGGAATATATAAATCTTAAACAAAAAAGATGAATTTTTAACAAAAAAGATGAATTTTTAACAAAGAATTGAAGTTTTAACCAAGTTATTATTTGCAACCAAAAAAATTAATTTTTAACTAGAATTAGGCATTTACCTAGCAAACTTAAATTTTCATCAAAAAAGATAATTATTTGAACAAGGAATTTAATTTTATTAGAAAAAGGACGATTTTTCAAAAAAAAAAAACACATGAATTTTCAATTATCAAAGAAATAGTTGAATTTTCAACTGAATTTATGCTTATTTAACTAGAAAACTTTACTTCTTAACAATCAAGATGATTCTTTAAAAAGAAAGTTTAATTTGATTTCAAAAAGGATGCTTTTTGAACAAAATGCGTGAATTATTAACAAGGAAAGGCAAATTTTCAATCAAATAGTTGAATTTTCAATTCAAGTTATGCATATTTAACTGGAAAACTTAAACTTTCAACAGAAAAGATGATTCTTCAAACAAGAAGATTAATTTTATTTGAAAATTTAAATTATCAACCCCAAAGATTGATTTCTGCCAAAAAGACGAAATCTTCAACAAAATACATAAAATTTAAACTAAAGATGAGCTGCTAACCAAACATTGAATAGTTAAATTTTCAATTGAAAAAGTCAATTTTTAATAAAAAGAAAACACATTTTGAAGCAAAGTGATAAATTATCAACTCAAAATGATAATCTTCAACTGGAATAGATGAATTTCAAACAAAGAGATAAATTTTTAACAAGAGGGTTTAAGTTTCAACAAACTTAATTTTTTTTTAACAAAAAAGAGAAAATTTTTAACCTAAATTACACATATTTAACTGGAAAACTTAAATTTTCAACAAAAAAGATGATTGTTTAAACAAGAAGATTAATTTTATTTAAAAAAAAAAGATTTTTCAACAAATTACATTGATTTTAACTAAAAAGGACAACTTTTCAACCAAATAGTTGAATTTTCAACTACAAAAGTCAAATTTTCAAAAAAATGAAATAGTTACATTTTTAGTTTAAAAAAAATATTTTCAGCGAGACGGATAAACTTGCCACTGAAATGATGAATGTTTAACTGAAATAGTTAAATTTTAAGGCAAAAAGATCAATTTTTTACTACAATTATGAATCTTTGATATTTGAATTATACATTGATTATTTAAATTATTGAGCATTTGAATTATTAAACAAAAATATTAATATCCACGAAAAAAAACGAAATCTTTAACCAAAAACATAAATTCTCAACTGAAGGAGACAAATTGTTAATCAAACATTAAATAGTTAAATTTCAAATTAAAAAAATTAATCTTCAACCAAAGAGATGAATTTTCAACTAAAATTATGAAATATTCAATTGGAATAGTTAAATTTTCAGTTAAAAAAAAAAATTAGAAAATAGACATTTGCAATCAAAGTGATGAATTTTCAACTAAAATGATGAATCTTTAACCGAAATAGATGAATTTCAAATAAAAAAAGATGAATTTTCAACCAAAAAATAAATAGTAACATTTTTAGATAAAAAATGTAATGCTCGAACCAAAAAATACAATTTTAACTGAAATGGTCAACTATTCAATGAGAATAGTTACATTTCAGTTTTAAAAATTGATTTTTAGCCAAAGAAAAAACGAATTTTTAACCAACAAGCTCATTTTTCAGCTAAAAATTTAAATTTTCAGTTGAAATTATAAATTATAAACCAAAAAGATTAATTTGTATCAAAATGGTCTTACTTTTAACAAGTAATTAAATTTTTATAAAAAAAAATATGAATTCTGAACAAAAAGTGCGGCAGATGATATTTGAACCAAAAAAAATTTAATTTCTTATGAAAAACAGTTAAATTCAACCAAAAAAGACGAATTTTCAGCATAAGGTGAATTTTCAAGTGAGAAATATTTTGTAGTCAATTTTAGGAGATAAAAAATGCAACGAAGCTGTTGAATTTGCAAGAAAAAATATAAATTTTCAACCAAAAAGAATAATTTTCTACCAAAAAGAACGAATTTTCAACCCAATACATCAATTTTCAAACAGATACTTGAATTTTCAACTAAAAACGATTAATTTTAATCCAAAAAAAGAATAGTTATTTTTCCAGTGAAAGAAATTAATTTAAAACAACAAAAAAACTAATCCTCAACAAAATATAGTTAATAGTTATACAAAGTTACTTTTACAAATGAAAAATCATTGTTATTCAAATTTATGTTTCCGTTAAATAAAAAAAATCAAACACGCTTTAAAAAAAAAATCCCTGACTTTAGGAAAAATTCCCTGACATTTCCAGATTTTTCCAGGCACATAAAAGTTCCCTGGCAATTCCAGGTTTTGGAGGTATAGGGTAGACATCCTGAACAAGTGATGTTAAAGCTTCGTATTCTGCAAATTCAGGCAACGACCCGCCGCCAACCGATTTTCACACTATTCACATCAATCGAGAATAAGTAATGAAAAAACGGAGCAAAAACGAACTCTATCGTTAAAATAAATCCATTCTAAAATCTGACCACCAAACCCGTCTCGACGAGTAAGCCATGCGCGGCGGTTTTGCCGCGTCAACTTGTGCCACGTTCCCTGGGTTCAGTCGGATTCAGTCGGAGTTCGGCTGTCACGTGGTTCGGATGGAATTGGACTGTTCTTCGATAAAAAATTAACCTCGTGGTTCGCGATGGCTGATGAAACGAAGACGAAGCTTCTTGAGCAGATAAAACAACAGGGAGATCTTGTGCGGAAATTGAAAGCTGAAAAGGCAGAGAGCACTTGTGTAAGTTTTCTGACTGTTTTCACTTTCTGCTTGATATTCCGATTAGTAGAATAATAGGTTACGTTCACGACTTCCGCGTAGAATCGTACAATGCATATGGAGCACGATCGCCTATTTAACCACTTTTTTTTTATTTGCAAATCCTAAAGGTATCTGACATTTAGGACTTTCTTCTATTCCAAGAAATTGTAACTCGGTCATTGTTCTGAAATTAGAAAGTTGAGCGAAAGGCATTAACTCTTGATCGCCGTTTTGCATGACAGTGCTCCATTTTAAAAGAATATTTTGATTGCCGTTTTTTCGAGAGACTCGACCTTTCTGATTACTTTTTTTACGATCTTTTAATATATATACCCGTTAAGAATAGTTTTTAATCATTTTTGTTTTGTGTTTATTCAAATTGGAGGAATTGCGTTGCTTTGAGGTTATGATTGTTAAATGTAATTTTCTTCAGTCTTTTTCTATATTTTACTTAAATCTTCTCAAAATTTCATCAAGTTTTATTAATTATATATGAAATTCGATTAATTTTGTTTCAGCATGTAATTTTTATTTAAAATTTTGCTAATGTAAACAATTTACACATGGTATTTAAAATGTCATCTGTCTTATGTGAGTCAATGTCAATGCTTACAACATTTTATATTCTCTTTGGCATAAATCTAGGTGTATTATAGTCCTTTAAGAAAGGATTCAAGTGGTGTAAAATTTATCCATACCATCGGATTTTCCGAGGTAATGGTAACTTTACAATTAAGAATTTCATTGAATTTTGACACATCTTGTACATTTAGGATGACCAGATGTCCTTAGGGTGGCCGCTGGACCGGTAAGCCGGGAATTTTTTGAGACCGGGAAATGACAGTGAATTTATTTTTTGACCGGGAATGTTATGAATTTTAGAAGAAAAATCTGTCCAAGTTCGATTTTAACCACTTTTAAAAATAATTAGTTGAATTTTTATCTTTTTTAATTATATCATTCAGTTTATATTGCGCTATCTCGAAAATCTTTTACTTTAAAAATTGTCCATTTTAGATTTTTATTTTCAAGCGTACATTTTTAATTTATACAATTTTCAAATGCAGTCTTGAAAACTTAAACAATTAAAAATTAAAATCTGATCAACTGTAAATTCAAGTTAATTAATTATTTTTAAAAAACTGTACTTTAAGTATTAAAAAGTAAAAAACAATTGATTTGTTAAAACGCTTCTAAATCCGTTCAGAATTTAAGAAAAAATTAGACTGTTTTAATTCAACAGCCGTAGTCGTTAAAAAAATTTCAATTTAAAAACACATAACTTCATAATAATGGATTTATAATTAAAGGCATTTATTAAATTTAAAGTATCGTTTCAGTCTAACGTATTCCATTTTTAAACAAATCAAATTGAAATTTTTTAATTGTGAAAAAGAATTCAAAGCCAAATATTTAAAAGTAAATAATTTGAAGTTGAATTCTTTGAAATAGAAAGCCTTGAATTGTTAAAATTTCAAAGAGCTTATTAACTTTGAACTTTACGATTTTAATTGTTTTATTTCAAAAATTATTAATTTGTAAGTGAAATTTTTGAATGTTGATGTATGAATAACAATTAAACACTTATCATTTCTTGAACAAATCAAATAATTTTTAGAGATATTTAGATGTTTTGAAATGATTCAAAAATAATTTAAAACTTGAAATGATTTCAAATAATTTAAACGAAGTGTGTGTTCTGACAAAAACCAGATGTTTGTACCGAAATTTTAGTGCAAATAGCCACGGCCTGATTTAAAACAAAATGTCGATTTTTGCAGATTTTGAGCAAAAAATTTTTGAAGATTTTTAAGAATTTGTGAAAGGCTTCAAAATAATGAAAACATTCTCTTAAAATTGCTAGGAAAATTGAAAATGATTTTTTATTTTGCAAAATTATTTGAAGAGTTATAATTTTGCAGGATTTTCTAAATATTTTATCAAAAATTCGAATCATTTTTAAAGATTTTTAGAAGTTAGGAAAAAATTTCAAAAATAATTGTAAATTTGAAAAGATTTAAAATAAAATTTTGAAGCTTTTTAAGGACTTCTAAACTATTCAAAATAAAAAAAATTAACTTTTAATTTAAAAAGTGTTCGCTTAAAAAAAAATGTAATCGTTCAAGTTTAATGTTTTTGGCTTAAAATTGGTTGAAATACTATAATTTAAAAAAAAAATTAATTGACTCTTCAATTTTAAAAGCTTAAAATTTAAGAGTTCCGGGAAATAACCGAGAATTTGTTTCTTCGGTTAAAACGGCTACCCTGTGTCCTGATTTATCAGAAAATTACCGATTTTTATTGCGTAAACCCAAATTTTTTCAATTTCTGAGGGCGCTGGCTAATTGTGACTGTTCAAGTTAATTTCAAGAAATTAAATATGAAGTTTTAGTAGTATTTTAAAAGAAAAGAAAAAATGGAGTCACCTAAATAATTGAAGGTTTTGAAAAGTATTAAAAATAATTTATTTTATTATTTTGCTCGAAATTCAACAATATTTTTAAGAACAAAAAAGGCTATCTTTTTGGTTGAAAATTAAACTGTTTTGTTGAAAAATCGTTTTTTTTCTGTAGAAAATTCAAATATTTGGTCAAATATTAACTTTTTTCTTAAAGATTCATCTTTTTCGTGCAAAAAATGTCTTTTTGGCACGCTAATTCCACATTTTGGATAATTTTTTTCCCTTATTGGACAAAAAAAAGTCTTTTTTGGTTAAAATTCCTCTTTTCATTAAAATATGCATCTTTTGTGATATAAGTTTCATTTTTTTGTTTGTTGAATACTTATTTTAGTTCAAAATTCTTTTTCTTTTTGTTTAAAATTTTTTTCTTTTAGTTAAAAATTAATTTTTTAAACTGATAATGTAACTATTTAATTTTGTGTCGGATTTTCGTTTGTTTGTTTTTTAGTTGAAAATTCGTTTAGTTTGTTAAAAATTTGTATTTTTTAGTTTAATTCAACTGTTTTTGGTTTCAAAATTAAAATCTTTTTTTGGTGGAAACATCAACTATTACGTTTTTCGTTTTTAATTGAACTACTTAGTTTAAAGTGGAATCACTTTGTTAAAAATTTATTTATTTTTTTCTTAATGGTTCAACATTTTAATTAAAAAAACCTTTTGTTTTGGTTAAAAATTTACATATTTTGTAGAAAATTATTTTTTAATTCGTTGAAAATTAATCTTTTAACTAAAAATTTAACCATTCCATTTTTGATTGAGAATTCATCTTTTTTAGTTGATAATTCAAGTTTTTTTGTTGAAAATTAATTTGTTTGGTTAAAGATTCAACTATTTATTCGAAAATTCCTTTTTTTGACTTTATTGTTGAAAGATGATCTTTTTGGTCAATAATTCCATTATTTATTTCAAAAATTAATTGCATGCATTTTGTTGAAAATTCATTTTTTATGGTTTAAAATTAATTTTTACTGTAAATATAACTGTCAATTTGGTTTTGAAAATTTTTCTTTTTGAGTTAAAAATCCATGTATTTTGTTTAAAATTCGTTTTTTTTTGTAAAAACTCAATCTTCTTGGCTGAAAATTCATTTTTTTTGTTAAAGTTTCCTCTTTTTAGTTGACAATTAATTTCCTTCTTTAAAAATTTAACTATTTTATCTAATTTAACTATTTTGTAATCTTGTATTCGTTTTCCTATAATATATCTGCTATTAAGAGTATTTTTATGTTTTTAAAATTTTATTGTTTCTCAACTGTGCTTTCCTGTGGCCACCCTATAATAAGAAATTTGACTGTAAAATCTTTTGAAACCGCAATCAATAGGTTTATTTGTGCAATATGATCCTTTTACAACATTAAGAAACTTTTATTTTTTTATTTTTATTTACTGTCTTTGAATAAACTATTTTGAATTAAAATAATAATTATTTTTATTTAATATTATTCTTTTAATGAATTTTATAAAAAATAGCTTGAGTGGAATACTATAATTCACATAGAATCTTATTTTAAGGATGACTGTACAGAGCTAAATAACCACCAAAATGGAAATTTTTTAAAAGACAAAAAAAAAATTCTGTAAAATCGCAATCGCTATTCAGAAATAAAACAAATATTCACTCCCGAGCCGAAGTGTTGTTGATTAAGGCCACAAAAGCTGAATCAAACAAAGTTATAAAGGTTCGAGGAAATGAATGTGGAAGATGATTATCTCGAAATTACACTAATCTAAAATTGGTCCACTCTTGACTCCGGATTGCGATAAAAAATTATATTTTCAGTCTAAAAATAAAGTACAATCATGCTTCCGAGATAATAAGTTTCTGAATACGGATAAATAAAGTTTGAGGCAAAAGAGTTGGCCCATACGGAGAAAATTAATAAAAAAATTTAGAGATTAAAGTTCCATGAGTTTTCAAAATCGTTTTTGCATAGCGATTAAAAAACGAATTTTCAATTTTTTTGGAAAATAGAAACCTGATCCTGAGATTTTAGAATGCTGAATGGGAATAAAAAATGTTTGATGCAAAATAATTATTATGTTCTGAGAAAATTAAAATTGAAGATCGGGAAAATAAAAATTGATGATCGCTATAACACAGTATAAGACTCTTTTTTGATGATAATTCGCAAAAAATAAAGACAATGATTTTTCTCTTCATTAAATGATAATAATTTCGAGAAATCTGAATACTAAAAGTCTAAAAAAAAGTATTACTACGTTTCAATCTTAACTACATTGTCACTAAGCATTGAATGTTTAAAAAAATTATTGTATCAAAAAATGGTATATAAAAAAAATCTTTGTGCCATGATGTGTATTTGATTTTTTAAGAATTTTTCCTACAATAAACTTATTTTCGATAAAAATGTTGGTTATCTAGTTCTGTACTGGAGCCCTTTATTTAATATTCTATAAGTATTATTTCCAGGGTGTCTACCTGACCGGGAATATGCTTCAGTGACCGGGATTTTTCTCTCGGGTGTAATAAAATGTTAATTACAAGTAGTTTCCTTTATTTTCTTGCTCTAATTCTGAGTTGGAAATGGCAATTTGTAAAAAAATTAATTCTTACTTGGAATAAGGAATTTTTGACATGAAACGGGAAATTTTGAAAAATTATTTCAGTTGTGTCTTATAAAAAGGGAATTTTCTGAACACATTATTTTTAGAAAAAAATCTATCCATTCACTTTAAATATTACAAATTTCATTCCACATGATGATATAATCCCGGTTTAAATTCAGAATTATAATTCTTTTACAAAATTCTCTGTTCCAAATCAGAATTATCTGATGTTCCAGCTCAGAATTATAATGCTTTTCCGAAATTCCCTGTTCCAAATAAAAAATCTTTGATATCTTTTAAATCATGCAAATCTTTTTTAACTCTTTTAAATTGCCCGGGAAAAATTAATAATTGATTAGGAGAAAAACGGGAATTAAAAATCATCCATCAAGTAGACACCCTGATTTTGAAATTTTTTATTCGGTGTAAGAATTAAATTTCTTACCTGTTCAAGATTCCTGAAACGTATGTTGCTGCCAGTACAATATTAAATCGCATTTGGGGAAAGTAAATCAAGCTCAGAAATTAAATTAAGAACAGGCAAACATTAAATATTTATATATAACCTACTCTCTAATTTTGCACGTTAGAGTAATCTCAGTCCAGAATTTCGTTTAGGAAAACTTTTTTAAACCTTGATTTCGTTCCTAGGAACCTAGAACCTCGGCAGAAATAAAAACAGAATTAACGATCATAAATAAAGATCTGGTAGATGTTAGCTATGTTTGTGGCTGGATCCCGACGGACAAGGATGCAAAACTTTTTGATTTGTGTAGCAAACATATAAATGGGGAATTAATAAGTTGGCCTCACTTGAAACGATGGTATGATAATATAAAAAGCTATAGTCCAGCTGAGCGTTTAAAGTTCACTGCTCTAAGTGGAGAAATTTCACCTTTAGTGAAGAAAGTCGATCGACTAATAAGTCCCGAAGTTTGTGATGCTAAAAATCTAGATAAAAAGGTGAGGCAGTAGTTGCACGCTTGCAGCGCTGCCACAGAGGAACACAAATTATTTAATTAAGGTTGATAATTAAATAATACAATATTTGAACTAGAAATCGCGATTTGTCGAAAGCTATTCGTAAAATGTATACCAACGAAAAATACAAACAAATACAGTAATAAATAAACAGTATAATAAATATAAATAAAAATACAAAGTAAAATCAGGGAATTTCTGTAAGAAGCACTTTAAATAACTGTCAAGAATAATCAGGGATGCCACACAGTATATTTTTAAAGATGAAGTCACCGTAGACACTTTTTCAAATAAAAAGATCACTTTAGTTACTTTCCTTTCAATAAATTAACCCATGTATTAACCGCTATTGAATTTAATTCTATACTTATTGCTGATTTTTCTTGAAATATTATGAAATATTTTAGAGTACTTTAAAAGGTTTCTAACATTTTTAACAGATTTCAATCATTTGAAGGGATTTTTAAGGATTTTTAAGCTTTGAGAGCATTTTTGAAAATTCCAAAGAATTTTAGAGTGCTTCAAAAAGTTCCAACGGATTTAAAAAGATTTCACATAATTTGAAATATTTCAGGCTATTTTAAAAGATTCCAAAGAGTTTTTAATATATTTCAATAATTTAAATGGATTCCAAAGGGTTTAAAATATTTTAGGGTATTTAAATAAATTACAAGGCATTTTTAAGAGATCAAACAATTTTCAAAAGATTTCTAAGGATTTGATATATTTTAAGGGATTTAAACCAATTTTTTAGGGTATTTAAAAAAATTCCAAGAAATTTTCAATAGCTTTGAAAAATTTAAAGGGATTTCAAAAGATTTTACAGAATTAAAAATTTTTTTAGGGTATTTTTAATAGATTTCAATAATATAAAGTAATTCCAAATTATTTTAAAAATTTCAGGGTATTGAACCAAATTCGTAAGTAATTTTCTAGAGCTTTAAAACATTGCAAGGGATTTCAACAGTTTTGAAGGATTGGAAATAGTTTGGGTTATTTTGAAGGATGCCAATGAATTTTCAAGTGATTTTAGTTATTAGTTATTTAATGGAATTTCAAAGCATTTTAAACATTTGAGGGAATTTAAAAAGATTCCAAGGAATTTTTAATTGATTTCAATCATTTGAAGGGATTTCAACAAAACTGAAATATTTTAGGGTATTTTTAAGAATTCCAAGAAATTCCCATGAGCTTTAAAAAATTTAAAGAGATTTCAAAAGATTTGACAGAATTTGAAATATCTTGGGGTATTTTTAATAGATTTCAATAATTTGAAATGCTTCCAAAGAATTTTTAAGAGCTCCAAAAAGTTTTAAGGGACTTAAAAAGATTTCAAAGAATTTAAAATATCTTAGGGTATTTGAAAAAGGAGTTTTTAATATATTTCAATAATTTAAATAGATTACAAAGGGTTTAAAATATTTTAGGGTGTTTAGAAAAATTGCAAGGCATTTTTCAGAGATCATATAATTTTCAAAGGATTTCTAAGGATTTGAAATATTTTAAGGGATTCAAACCAATTTTTACGAAATTTGAAATATTTAAGGGTATTTTTAAACATTTAAAAAAACTGTCAAGAGCTTCAAAAAAGTTTAAGGGATTTCAAAAGATTTTACATAATTTGAAACATCTTAGGGTACTTTAATAGATTTCAATAATTTGAAGTGATTCCAAAGTATTTTAATGATTTCAGGGTATTTAACAAAGTTGTAAGTAATTTTCTAGAGCCTTAAAAAATGTTAAGGGAATTTAAAAAGATTCTAAAGAATTTTCAATTCATTTTAATAATTTGAAGGGATTTTAATGAATTTGAAAGTTTTTAGGGTGAATTTACAAATTTCAAGAAATTTTCAAGAGCTTTAAAAATTACAAAGGATTTCAAAAAAATATACAGGATTTTAAATATCTTATGGTATTTTTATTAGATTTCAGTCATTTGATGTGATTAAAAAAGATTTTGAAGGATTTGAAATATTTTAGTGAATTTCAAAAATTTGAAGGAGTTTTTAATTGGTTTCAATAATCTGAAAGATTCCTAAGAATTTTCAAGAAATTATAAAAATATTTAAGGTATTTCTAAGAATTTGAATAATTGTAAGGTCTAGTAATTTTATATAATATTTTA
>JAUELO010000135.1:3839914-3852604 GCA_032357855.1 Amphibolips quercusostensackenii
TCATTGTTTATATAAAAATATTATTGTTTTTAACAGAAAATCAAAGACAATAATTAAACAAAATAAGAAAACAAACCTCTAATCCTTCTAGAAGTGTAAAATCACCTTGCTTGGCCCTTCGATTATCCGGTGGTTTAGCATTTTGTGCTGACATAGTTTTCAGCGAAGAACTATAAAATAAAAATAGAGTCAAACCCTTTTTAAAACACGAAACACTTGAACCACATAACACAGATTACCCGACTAATAAGATTTTACACTCGAAAAACAAAAAACGAAGTATAAAAACCATAAATTCAATTTTCTTGGCTCTTATTACTCCAAAAGAGCATTAAAATGATCAGTTGCATGACGAAAAATGATGTACTAATTCAAAATCATTCTTCTAGTGTTTCACTTATTCTTTGTCTGTTTATTACTAACAAACAGAGTGTTTATCAGGAACAAATAGAATGTTTGCTCCAATATTACACGATTTTGAGGTTATATATTTTTCTGCTGGTACACGTAAGAGTGTCTGATTTTTTTACAAATAAGGCTCTTGTATTGACCGATTCTAGAAAATTGGAATAAAAAAGAGGATTTCCAAAATATTTTAACTAACTTTGAAAGTTGGAAAAGCGAATTCAGCATTGTGCAGATCTAATTTTATTCCGGACTGGCCATTTTCTTTGACAGATTTACCAACAACGAAGTAACGCATGTGTGAGAGCCACGTGTTACATCATTTGCAATTTATGTCAGCGGAATAAAATAATTTTGAATTTGAAATCCGAAAAGATTGATGCTTTCGAAGGACTTTTTAATATTTCGCTCACTAGAACTCACTAGGAACAAATAATCTTGGGAAATATTAACCATAAACACGTTTAAAAACCGCCCGAGGCGGCCCGGAAGTAACTATATATGTGACGAACAGTTGCGTTTTTCATCCGCTAGAAGCAGCACCTTTGCTTAAAATTCAAATTCCTGGATTTGAAGTCGGCGGTTGTTGGTAGTTTGTCATTTGTCTTTTGCATTCTTGACATTTTATTGGGCATTTGTTGTTACAAATTATTGTTTCGGCTTGCGTTCAGTGATATAAAATATTTTAAAACAATAGCTCAATTGCTATTCCTGAAGAAAGTACCCCACTTATCGAGAAAACAGTTTGTAAAAAGAAATATTTCGGTCGGTTTTACTTTCGGAGTCGGTTTCGAATTTGTTAGGAAAAAATTAATTTTTAAAAATGAAGGAATTTGGGTTTTGTGTCATTATTGTCGCAGAAGTGTGATTCGTGGCAAGTTTTGTCATTTACGGAAACAAAATTAACTTTTTTATTTGTTATTTGGATGAATTCAAGGATGAAAGCTGACATTTCAACACTGGCGATCTAAAATATATTTGTCGATTATAAAGAATTTTTTAGGATATTTAGTAAATGAGTCTTATCTGGAGATTAAAATATTACTGATTATAATAAGAAATAAAGAAATTGACAGTACGTAAAAGATCTATTTGATAAATTATGAATATTGATTATAGGTTAGATTGTTGGTCAATAAGAAAACATGATAAACTTACTTTTAAAACTAAATTTAAAACTCTGGTTAATTTTAATTTTAAAAGAGAAAAATTAAATTAAATTTTTCTTTTAGAAATTTGGCCTCTTGATCCGTGCTTTTATACTAATTGTAATTTTACTTATCATAAATAATGTATAATTACAAAATAATTTGCCCTTATTTGATTTATATTTGTTGCTTTCAAGGTGTCTACTCACTTGGGAAACCTGGAATTTTCAGAAAAATCTTTTTATAAAATCAGGGAATTTTTTCGAGCGCATGATTAAACTTTTGTTTAAAATTTTGATTCAAAATTAAATAACAAAGTTTTTTAATTGCAAAAGTAGCTTTATGTTACTGGATTTAACTATTTAGTTAAAAATTATTTCTCTAAAAATAATTTTTTAAATTGAAAATTTAACTATTCTATTTTTGGTTGAAAGATGTTATTATCTTTTTTAGTTAAAACTTTAACTATTTGTTCGAAAATTGGTGTATTTTGTTACAAATTTTATGATTAAAAATTAAAATATTTTTTGGTTTATTATCAACTATTACATTTTTCTCTAAGAATTCATATTGTTTTATTAAAAATTCCACAACTTGGTTAAAACTAATGAAAGTTGAACTCTTTTGTTAGAAATTAATTTTTTCATTTAAAATTCATCATCTTGGTTAAAAATTGATCTGTTTGGTTGAAAATTCAATTATTTTTTTTTAAATTAGTTTTTTTTAACATTAAAAATATGTTTTTAACTTAAAATTGTACTATTTTGTTAAAAATTTATTTTTCTTTGGCTGGAAATTAATTTTCTTAACTGAAAATTCAACTATTAAATTTTTGGCTGAAACATTTTATTATCTTTTTTAATGAAAAATTTAAGTATCTGGTTGAAAATTCGTTTCTTTTGTTACACATTTTTGAAATAAAATTAAAATATTTTTTTGTTTAACTATCAACTATTAAATTTTTTTTTAAGGATTCATATTTTTTTGTTGAAAATTCTACAACTTGGTTGAAATTGTTAAAAGTTACTCTTTTGTTAGAAAATAATTTTTTTCATTGAAGATTCATCATTTTGATAGAAAATTCATCTGTTTGGTTGAAAATTTAATTGTTTTGAATTTGTTTTTTTAATGAAAATCGATTTTTTTCCCGTACAATTTAACTATTTTATTAAAATTTTTATTTGCTCAAAATTAATTTTCTTAACTGAAAATTTAATTATTACATTTTTGTCTGCAATATTTTATTATCTTTTTAACTATTTGGTTGAAGATTCTTTTATTTTGTTACAAATTTTTTATTTAAAATTTAAATATTTTTCGGTTCAATTATCAACTATTACATTTTTCTTTGAGGATTCATATTTTTTGGTTGAAAATTCTACAACTTGGTTGAAATTGTTGAAAGTTACTCTTTTGTTAGAAATTAATTTTTTTATTGGAGATTCATCATTTTGATTAAAAATTCATCTGTTTGGTTAAAAACTCATTTTATCAGTTTTCTTTTTATTAAAAATAAATTTTTTTATCTTAAAATTTAAATATTTTTTCGAAATTTTTTTTTGTTGGAAATTAATTTTTTTAACTGAAAATTTAACTATTATATTTTTGGCTGCACCATTTAAAAATTTTTTTAATTAAAATTTTTTTTTTTGAAAATTCGTGTATTTTGTTACAAATTTTTGAGTTAAAATTAAAATATTTTTTGGTTAACTATCAGCTATTGCATTTTTCTTTGATAATTCATATTTTTTGTTAAAAAGTCCACAACTTGATTGAAATTGATTCATCAGTTAGTTTGAAAATTGAACTATTTTTCAACTAGTTTTTTCTAATTGAAAATATTTTTTTAACTTAAAACTACACTATTTGGTTGAAAATTCATGTATTTTGTTAAAGATTTTTATTTTTCGGTAGAAAATTAATCTTCTTAGTTTAAACTTAATATATTTTTTTTTAATTTAAATTTTTGGTTTAAATTTTGTTCTTTCTTTACAGAAAAATCGTTCTTAGTTAAAAATTAAACTCTTGTTGAAAATTCGTCTTTCTAGGTTAATTAAACTGCTTTTTTATTTGAATTCAAATTTTTTTTATGAATTAACTATTTAAATTTTCGGTGAGAATTTCTATTTCTTGGTTGAAATTTAACTTTTCGGTTGAAAATTAAACTAAGTTTTTGTAAATAATTTTTTGAAATTGAAAATTCATTCATTTAACTTCAAATAAAACAATTTTGTTGAAAATTCCTTCTCTTGGCTGAAAATTAATTTTTTACACTAAAAATACAACTAATCCAGTTGTATATTTCATAATTTCAGTTCAAAATTCATCTGCTTAGTTGAAAATTTAATTTTTCAATTAGAAAATTACCTATTCAATTTTTGGTTGAGATGTTATCTTTTTTAGTTTAAAATTCATGGATTTTGTTGAAAATTCGTCTATTTTGATAAAAAATTAATCTTTATGGTTAAAAATTCATCTTTTTATTTCACAATTTATCTATTCCAGTAGAAAATTTTAACTATTTTGTTCAAAATTCGTTTTTATCAGCTGAAGATTAATTTTTTAACTGTGAATTTTAGTTTCAGTTTTTAATTGAAAATTTGTCTTTTTTAGTTTAAAATTTAATTATTTGGTTAGAAATTAATGTATTTTGTCAAAAATTCGTCTTTTTCGTAGAAAAGTAGTCTTTTTGGTTGAAAATCCAACTATCTTGTTGAAAATACAATATTTTTACTTGAAATGTTAGGAATTTGAAGCCTTTTAAATTGAATTTAATGTAGAATCACATTAATTTTACCTAAAAGAATATATTTCCCTATTTCCGTGAAAAATATATCATTTTGCCTGTTTTTACAGGTTTCATACTCACGTGGAAAATATCTTATGTTCAAAATATTAAATTTTTAAACATGCACTTAATTTTGAATTTATGAAGATAAAATAAAGATTATTAATAATTATTATTTGAATTCACTGACTTTAGGATCAAATTCAAAAAATTAATGATCATGTTTTTAGTATTATTTATTCAATTATTCGATGGTGGTAAGATTTTGAAGAACATCTTGTTATATGTGTATGTAATTTGTCAAAACTTTCTAAATTAAGCATATTGAATGAATCCCTAGAAATAAAAAAACAGTAATTTTATTTTCTATATGAGTAGTACTATTTGTACACATTTAGATATTTACAATGACTCAAAAAAAAGCGTTATTTGCAATAATCGTGTGAAATCGTGTACATATTCTGAGTCGATTGTCAAAAACATTTAAAATACGCACTTATATGGCTCCGTAGTATGCAAAACTATGCCTGAAAAAATCCCGAGATACATGAAGAAACCTGGAATTGACAGGGGATTTTTTTTTTAGGATTTGAGTGGACACTGTAGTTTTTACCAGTTTCCCCCAGAAAGAAATTACCTTCCTAATTAATTAAGGAATTTGGAACTAATTAAGAAGCATGATAGGACCCTTTTTTAAAAATATAAAGTAATGTAAAATAATCAGGAGAAATATGTAATATTTGTTTTAAAGAATTATAATTTTTTTCTTTAGGGTTGACGAGAATTTTTTATTTTAATATTATTTGTGAAGAAAATACTTTATTTATGTATTATTTCTTTTAGATATGTTTTATGTTCAAAGAAGAAAATTGTTTTCCGCAAAAGTACATTTTACAACTTTTGTGTTCGGAGTTTCTTGATTTTCAAGAATTTATAAGGATTTTATGACACCTTTATTTTGTTTTATTAGGTTTTAAAATAATTGTGCAATTTTGTATAAGCTTAAAAAAAAGACTAATCCTTTGTCCAAGGTCTTTAAACCCTAAAAAGTGTTAATTATTTTTTTATGTGTAAAAATAACAAATGAATTGAATAAAGGCAATAAGTATGACCATAAAATGATGGAAGACATGACTTAATATGATTTCACCCTAATTTTATTTAAAATTCTACCCTAAAAGTAAAGAATCCCCTCTGCATAGTGGGTTGAAAATTCATAATGTACTTTTTTTCATATATCTTCGATACTTTTGGCCTTGAATAATTAAAAATGACCTTATGAAAGTTAGAATGTGTGTCAAATATAGAAAACTACCCCTCAACATTTGAAAACTACTGATTAGAACGATATTTTTTCCTTTCATAGTTCTTCACATAATAGCTTTCATAATTCAAATAATTAAGAAAAATATTTGACTATAGTCATCCTGAATTTCGGGACGAGACACTTCGTTTTTAAATATTTTTCTAATCCCTTTAATTTTCAGATAATTGAATAAACTATTAAATATTCATGAAATATTTCTAAAGTGATTTGTAGGACTTTTCTTATCAGAAATTATATGAAAACTGTGAAAAAAAAATATCGTTCTAGGAGATAGTTTTAAGAAGCTCAAGGGTGTTTTTTCATTACTATATTACACATTTTAACTTTTACGAGGTCATTCTAATTACTTGAAGACTTAAAATACATAAAGCGTATGAAAAGACGCATATTAAAATATTTTTACCCCTTACTGTAGGTGATTTGTTTACTTTTAAGTATAATTTTTGAGGTTGAAATTATTTTAAGTGATGCCTATCATTCTTTTACTGTCATACTAACTGCTTTTACGTTGTCATTTATCATTTTTAAAAAAAGAAACGTAATGAACACTTTTTTGCTTTTTGAAGCTTCATACCATAGCTTAAATATTTTTTGTTGATAGATAAAAAAAATACAGAATAATTTTTACACTAAAAAAAATGAATAAGGAAATGAGACAATAAAACATTTTTTTTTTGGGACATCCTATAGCTCCTTCCAAAGCTTTTACAAAGTTCCAGATTAGAATTGAAGAATAATTTGGTATTTGGATGTATCATTCTAGAGTGAAAATAGAGGTACACATATTGTACCGTTTGTCCGAAACTTTTATTTTATCATTTTTTACAATTAATTGAAGATTGCCTAAGAATTCTTAAAAATTACATTATTTTTTTTTAAATGCATTATTTTCCGAACGAGCATAGGTATTTGGGATTTCCTTTGTTTACTCAACGTAGAAACACCTGCTATTTTAATTGATCCAAGAAACTTAATATATTTTTCAAATGACAAAATGGTTGCAGTTCTTCTAAAATTTTTGAAAATGGATTTTCTCAAAAACACCACTTAAAATTTTTGTTTCAAAGATAGATGGCAATATGAACTACATATTCCCTAAATTTCGTTTTCAGTGAACTGCTGCTCTATATTAAAAAAATTATTTGAGAAAAAAGCATAATGTATAATTTCTTTTAAAATCACCATTCAAAATTTGAAAATATGATGAGGATATCGTTATTTGGTTAAAGTCGTACTAAAAAAAGTACTGATTATCCTTTTGTTTTACTCTCAAAAATATTTTTCTTTATCACTTATTTACTTTTCGTTTCAAGTTTTAATACCTAAAGTAAGGATAATAAAAGATTTTAAAAAATGTTTCAGTTTGAAAGTCAACAGTATTTAAATTGGTTGCTTTCTTTCATTGAGTTTTTTAACGAAAAGTATTGTTGTAGAAAATATAAATATTTTCAAAATAAAACGAAAAGAATAATCTGTACCCCTTTGGCTCGTGATATTCGAAAAAAAATCATATATAATTTTTCTTGCAGCTCATTTGTTATGCACTTGAAATACGATTTTTCTCTCTCAAAATTCGAATACTTGAAGTGTGAAACTATAACATGAACATAGCTGCATTGTCACTCTTCGGTGTCTCATTTTTGTCATGCATTACATATTATCATTTATATCTTTAAAAACAAATTTAAAAAAGTGGGGTTTCAAAAAACATCCATTTTGAAGAATTTAAGAAAAAATACCGCCGTTTTACCATTTTTCACATTCATATTCTCGTTCAGCAAATACATACATTACGAAGGAAAAAATCTGTAATTTTTTCAGAATTTTTCGGCAATCTTAAAGTTATTGTAAAGAATCCTAGACTTGTCTTAAAATTCTGCATAATTTGAAATAGAATTGTTTATACACATATTTAATTTATGTAACCATTGAGCTATGTTATTATTTGATTTTAAATTCTTATACATACTAATTGGTGGAATTTGAGATTAAGTATGATGAAATCATATTGAAATTGAAAAAAATTGGCTTTGTATAATGAGAAAGGTATTTTTAGACCAAGTTCTCAGAAATCAAAAGTAGACAGAGAAAATTAATTATATCACGGCAATAGTATTGGCATACTTATTAGGCTTTCGTACATACATCAGCAGATAGGTTAGCGAAGCAAGGTTATTGAGTTCCGGTCAATTTTGCCTAAAGCAACGATGCTAGGTGACGAATAACAATTATTTTATAGTCTATACATAGAATTAGAAATGATAAATTTTAGATTACAAAAAAAAACTTGCAAAAAACTTATAAAAACTTACGTCACTTTAAATTTAATTCCACTTTTCATATTTTGCCCGTACTATACTTTTTAGTTTAAACTTTTTCAATGTTAAATTATTCAATTTTTTAAGCTTCCAGGATTCCTTAAATATTTTATTCACCCAAGCAGACATGTGAAACTTTTGAATTAAAAATCATTTTTTTATTAAAGATTTCAAACTCAAGGTAGTTGTTGTGCTAAAAATGAGGTCTCTGTAAAAAATTAGTTTTCAATGATTTCAAGAAATTTAATAATACTATCAGTAATGTCTAATAAAATAAAATAACATTCTCTGTTATAAAAAAGATTTAAAACTTACAAAAAATAATTATTTCAACAATAATTTTTGTAACTAAATTTTTTCTTACTGTCGCTTCTTACAACTTTTTTTAAATCGTTGAATTGAAACAAATCATGGATTATTTTATCAAGAAATACATCTCTTCAATTTTACTGTTTTTAATTTAAAAATAAGTGAGTAATATTCAAATATATCTATTTATTTAAAAAACGTTTTCTTTTTCAAAAATTCTTTGCACGATTTCAGCTAAACAAAAATTTACTTTCAAAATTAGAAACATAAGAGTTGTAGAGAACTTTTTCTACAAATTATTATTGTAATTCCTAAAATCATAGAAAAAATATTTATTTTTGAGATCCGATTTTTTACACGACATCGACATCAAAAACAGGATGACATGATTTTGCTGAATTTTTAAAATCCGGAATATGGAAAAATAGCAAAATTATAATTAACGAAACGGAAATTTCCTATAAGAAAGTAAAATTATCCAAAATGTTTATTCTCGAAGATTTAAAACTTAATTTTTAAAATTCTCGAACATATTAAAATGCCAAATTTTCAAATTTCCGCAAATGGTAATTACCCGAATTTAAAATTCTTGAAAATATTAAATTGCCGAAATTTTAAATTCCGGAAGAAAGTAAATTACCGAATTTTCATATTTCCACACAAAAAACTTAATAGTTTTTCTTTGGTTAGAATAGTATTTTATTTTATATTGAGTATTTATTCTTAAGTGTGCTATTAAATATTTACTTTTTTGGAAATTTGAAAGTTCGACAATTTGGTATTTTCAGGAATCTGAAAATTCAGAAATTCACTAATTCTGGTAATTTCGAATTTCTGAAATAAACATTTTTAGTAGTTTTATTTTCTTTCCAGAATTTATAATTTCGGTATTTTTCAAAAAATTATTGTTTCAGTATTTTTTTATGTTTGGGATTTTGAAAAATCTGTAAAACTGTGTCATCTCCGTAAGAACATTACATTAAAATTCTTTGATTTTGTAAACTTCCAAGTTTTAAAACCACTTAAAATTCGAAATTCAAAAAATTAGAAAGTATTCAAAAAATAGAGAATTTTGATTTTAGAGTTCAAAATTACAGATCAATTTAAATAAATTTAGCTTAAAATATTTGTTTTAAAAAAACTGGAAATATAAAGATGTTTCATTTTAAGAATTGTTTTTTGAGTGTACAGGTTTCCAAATATAAAAAAAAAAAATGACAACAGACATTAACTATCTTAAATCTTAATTCTTCGAAATTGTCCAATTGTTTAAATCAAAATTTCACGAACTATTGAAAAAACCTGAATCCTTGAAGATTAGCATCCACTTCAACTTCCGGAACGAAAGTACGTTTTTTTAATTATTCGCGTGTCCTCGAGAGGGTCCTCACAGTCCTTCACCTTATCGAGGTTTCAAGCACCAAAGTGGGGTTCTTCGAGAAGGGAGTTAGGTCCAAAGCATCATGACATTCTCTCAAGCCTAACGAACTGGATCAGTTCCTTTCCGAGTCCGTAACGCGTCTCTATCAAATTTGGATTTATATATTAAAAATTTGCGTTTTTAATCTCAAATGGGCTCACAAATATTTTAATCCAGCAGTTGGAATTTTCCGAAAATAGTGTATAACTGTGTAGAGAATTTAAGACTTCATAATGTTGTTGGTAAGTAAAATTAAACAATTATTTTTATTATTAATTAAAATTATAAATATTTTTAAAACAATACAAAATATATTTGATGTATCATATTGATAAGATTTTTCGATCCTCACAAGCTCAAATCATAACTAATTGTTGAATGATTTTTCCAAAAATGGTTTGCATTTAATAAATTGCAACTGAGTTTCACCAAAAAACAATCTTTCAATTTTTGGACCCAAATACCTTTTTTCATATAAAAAATTTTAAAAATGTTGTATTTTAGCAAAAATATTTGATTTGCTGAAATCAAATATTTTTTAAATTGATTTTGAATGGAAAATATATCATTATCTCAATACAGTAGACTTGGAGTTTCCAAATCAAAATACTCGTATTTGTTCCATGTAGAAATTTATTCCGTTCATACAGTCCAAAATATTTATTTACCTTTAACAAAAATATTCAGTTTTGCATTCGTAAATATATTATCAAATGAATCGTACCTCTAAATTATGCTCTCTCCAGTATCATTAATTCTAATACCACTTCGTCTTTTACAAGTAATGAAACCATTTTTCTATGCAATTGAGAAAGAATATAAATTATTAATTGTTCATTTAAACATACTGATGTACCGTGTAATTTTATGTACTTTCACTCGGTGATTGATCGTCTCGGTACAATTGCCCGATAGCAATAGTAAGGTATTACAATATAATTCTCTGCGGTTTAGCCCGTAATACATGCGTCAGTGGTCTATCCTGCATCGTTACACTAAATGCGGTACTTATTTACCCTCAGGTGCAGACAATGAGCTCGTGATAGTGTAATTCCTGGTTAAAATTTGCAATTCCTTTTGAAATCCAAACCAATAGAATTTTTCGGACACTCCCGATTCCGTCTAGAGAATATCGAGTATGCATATGTATGGTGCCGCAATAATGCATTGTGAAATGAGATAATTACAAGTTAATCGACATTCGATTATTAAGAAACGCAAGAATGGCTAATTGGTGTATAGGATTTTCGCTTAATGGTTTAATACCATCTCCTCTTTCAGTTATCAATCATGAGATACTAGGTTTTACGAGTCGATCGTGTAAACTTCATCTGTAATTTATGCACCGCTTTTTACCTGTGTACACACAACGATTATTTGCCGGTGAAATTAATTACTTGATTAAGGATGCTGTTTAATAAAATTTTAGAGGGTAATTTTTTCTATCAAATTCAGTAGTTTTTCATGTTTTAAGTAATAATTAAAAAAATGAAATGGTGGCATATCATGCATATGTGTCCATAAATATCAAAATTTTCTCCTAATGTTGTATGGTAATTAATATTGTTTTTTTTTGTTGAAATAATCAAGTTTTTAAAATTATTTGTTTTGATGTCCCAAATTTACAAAATTTAATTAAATTTTGATAAACCAGTTGCTTCTCTTGCAGTTGATCCTTTTGAATTTTATTACAATGTTCCTTAGCACATTCTTTGTCAGTAGAAAATCAGTATTTCGATAAACTTTAATAATTATACTGATTAAACGGAAATATGGATTTTCATATAATTTCTTAATATTCAACATTTAAATTTTAGGTGATTTTTTTATTTTTCAATTGATAACTTCAAACATTAACTTTTCTGATTCGATAAGTTTTTTGGTTTATTTTTGTTTATTCAGAAATTAATATTGCATAATTTAAATTTTAATTATGACCCATTTTTATAAAAAAAAATTTATTTTCAAAAGATTCAGAAAAATAATTATTTTACGACATAAAAATATGTATATTTAAATTAAACTTGAAAATCATATGGCAAATACACCCTTGACCTAATATCATGTTACAAAAATAGATCACCATAATAGTGAACTGAAAAGACAAAATATTTTGTAGAAATTAAACAGATTTATTTAAAAATTTGACTTAAGTATTGTTTTCAAGTGGAAACTGGAATCTAAAAATTAATTTTTTTAGTTAAGAATTGTTTTCCACAACTTTTCATGTGGGAACAAGTTGTAGGAGACTAATATAAAAATTATTTTTTGAAAGAAGTTATACAGTCAAGTTTTTTGACGTTATTTTTTTCGCAAAACTTTATATAATATGTCTGTCAAAAAATTTTCCCTCAAGTTACAAAAAAAGAATCATTTTATTATTTGTAATTACATACATACGAAAAGAATATCTTAAATGTTTGATTAGTTATATTTTCAGTGTTTTTTGAACCTTACGTATTATTTATATAAATATTTATAAAATTTTTGTTTGATGATGAAAAATACTCAAAAATCAAAGTGTACATGCCATTTTCCTAGATGAAACTGTACTATTTGTAATACATATCAATCAAGCCAGGAGAATTTAAATAACGTTGTTCCACCTGAAAAATTGTGCATAAAACAAAATTTGACAGAATTGTATCTCTAATATACAGCGCTGCTCTTTAGATAAAGTTAAAATAAATAAATAAAATTTTATTACATTTTTGTGATACCTTTAAATTCTTTTGAATTCAGCCTCAAAGCCTATTAATGTATCCTGAATTCTTTCAAATTCACTGAGAAAAATGTATTGTACAGTTTGTGATCTTGGATTTTAAATTTTGGGACAGCTGGACATAGATATCAAGCCGAACAATCTGAACTTTAATTGCTAAAATCCTGAATTATAAGCTTAATATCCGGATTTCACGGTTTATTATTTATATTTATACTATATATATAATATTTATTTAATATTCGCTGCTTTA
>JAUELO010000135.1:3954995-3967920 GCA_032357855.1 Amphibolips quercusostensackenii
GTACATTTAGAGACATAATGCGGCGCTAAGAGTCCTTTACTACTATCTTTGTCGCTCTTAAGGCGTTGGCTGCGACTCTACCCTGCCAAACGCTTCGCAGGAAATAGATTTAGTTTTCGTAAACAAAAAGTGACAAATTTTGTGGAACTATGATTTTCGGACAGCATTATCCGTTGCATACTCTAAGCCTGACATCATTTTCCAAGACTTCGAGAAGCGAACTATATTGGTGATCTCATTCTCGGTTCCGGCCGACTGCAACATCACTGCCAAGAAGAATAAAATTAGAAAAGAAATCAATACCATGAAGAGAGATACAACGACTGTGCGTGATATATTCGGTTGAAGTAATTATCCTTGTAATCGGTGCTCTTAAAGGTGCGCAACTTTCACCAGTTCGTGACCTTTAAGCCATACCCGCTTGCCAAAAATATGCTGAGGCACTTGCGAGATAGATGCAGAAAGCTGTCACACTTGGCTCGCATCGTGTTATTAAGGCACAAGAGCATTTTACCGGCCTGTCGCGATTTTATCTTAAACTGTGGCAACCCATCTCACGGCTGTAAGGCGTGGCCTTAGGTGTGATTTACTGCGGTTCTACTGAGAGCTGATGTCATTTTTTTAGATAGCAGTTGCTCTCAGTAGGACCATGCGGTATTTGTTCAACCCAGATCGAAAATTGCGCGCATGCGCCTCATCCGGCCAGTTTCCCGATGTATGGTCTAACCGTTGTGAATATGACATAATATTACAGCATGCGATACAATGTGATACAAAATATTACAATATGATGCGATAACATACAATGTAATACTATAACGTATACTATAATAGAATATGATACAGCGTCATGCAAAATAATGCAATATGATACATTATGACACAATATATTGCGGTATGATACGGTATTACACTATATGACATAATATGTTACAGTATGATATGCTATCACACTATATAACACAATATGATAAGATTTGATGCAATATGATGTAATATAATATAGTATTATACAATATCCTATGATATAATACAACATGATACAATATGATATATCCTGATATACGGGATATATTATTATATAATGTTATTAATTATAATACAGTATTATACAATATAATGCAATAGAATGCAATATGATACAGTATAGCACAATATGCTAAGGTATGATACACTATAACACTATATGACACAATATCATAGGAATGCAATATGATGTTACATGATATAGTATGGTACAATATTATATGATATATTACAATATAGTACAATATGATACATCCTTATACAATGAAGTTTGATATTATATATAATGTAATATTATATAATAATATTATATCATGTGAACAATACAATACAGTATTGCACATGCGATATACTATCGCACTATATAATGAAGTATGATACAATACGTTGTGTTATGATACAGTATAATATAATAATATACTATATTATATGATTAAATATAATACAAAATAATACGATATAATTTCACGCTATACATTGAGAAACAATATAATACAGTATGATACAGTATGGTATGTTATACAGCATGCTGTCCCAAGTTACACTATTACACACTGAAATAATGCACTATTATACTATTAAAAAAAATTATGATGCAATAGCATATAAAGTTATCACTTCTGCCTGGCGTCTCATTACAGGTCACATTTTTTCCAATCTTTCGGTTAAACAGATGTCGAGATATACAGCCGCAAATATACAGAAGTGTTACTGGCTACTGAACTCGTATTGTAAAATTTCAATACATGTGAGGTACCATCCCAATAACCAGCATTTAAAAATTACTTTTGTTTTTGTTTTGTTAAATATATGTCTTGTTAGGTTAGATTCAACTGTTTTTCATTTAAAATTGTCATCTGTTTAAAATTAAAGTTTAACTACTTGGTTGAAAGTTAGACTGCTTTTTTGAAAGTTGAACTGCTTTGTTAAACATGTATTTTACTTAAATGATTTGTAGTAAAATTTTATCACAAATAAGTGCCAAATACGTATTACTTTATCGAAAATGTTTTTACATAAACATAAACAGAAAAAAAACAGAAACAGAAAGAACGAATTTATTGACCAGCCATTTTTGACCAACGGTTCTAGTTTTAACCATGGAAAAGGTTTTTGAAAAAAATTTCATTTTTCAGCAAAACTATACGAGATGTGAAAAAAATGTTTAGGAGAAAGATTAGTCAGATCAAAAATATGAATAAATTTTGTTGAAACCATTTTTTTGATAAGTTGTATATTTTTTGTTTCAATCGTGAAAAATGCTATTAAAAATGAAAATTCCATTTTGTGGTCAAACTAGGCAAGATACAAAAAAAGTAATAAGACAAAAATTATTTATTCACAAAATATATACAAATTTGCGTTCTATAATTTTTTAATTATATGCGTTGTTTTTGGTATAATCGTAGAAAATAACATTCGGATTATAAAAAATGCAATTTTCGGAAAAACAACACGATATACGAAAAAAAATGAACGGACAAAAGCTGCTCAACAAAAAAAGATTATTTTTTTATTGATCAAGTAGTTTTTTTTTAATCTTAAAAAAAGCATTTTAAAAATTAAAATTTTTAAAAAAACAACACAAGATGCAAAAAAAATGATGAAGAAAAGTAGTTTACCAAAGAAAGAACGACACATGCATTTGAATAAAATTAAAATGTTAAGGAAAACGACACAAGGTACGAAATAAAAAATTAATAAACAAAAATTTTTAACTGAAAAAATAGACAAATTGTTACAAATTATTTTTTGATAAGACGTGCCCTTTTTAAATTTTAAAAACAAGACAATAAAAATATGTCTGTTCCAATATCAATCTACATTAAAAATTATAATAATAATCATACATTTATTGAAATGACACATTTTCCAGGGTATCTGAGAATCTAGATTAATGCTCATTAAGGAACAAATATTAAATTTCTAATAAAAATAAAATTTGTATATATAATAATATAATAAAGTTAAATATAATATAGGAAAGGCAAATTACAGTTGTCGATGGATTTACCTTTAATTTTGAAAGGACTCTTGCGAGCGGGCAGATTTTTTATTTGGCGCCTGGAAATTTCCGAGAATAGTCTGCTATGATTTACACATTTCTAGAGGAAAAAAAATTATTGAAATAATTTATAATTCTTGAAACGCAAAGAACATTAATAAGCAAAAAAAGTAATGTGATAATTAACTCTAATATAACGTGAAATTCACAATTAGCACTAATGGGGGATTCTTTGGGGCCACATAAAAGGTTTTCCAAATTTTTCATTACAATTTATGGTAATGTTTGCTCCCTAAAGTATTCTCTATCGAATTATGTTATATAAATAACGTTAGTCACACACTTCCGCATTGAAATCACACATTTAGAAGTAGTTGCTTTTTCCCCATATTAAATGATTGGGAAATTTCATGGTCTTTAGGACACGGCTTAATATTAACCGGCCTTACTTAAATTAAGAGATCATTTCCATAGGCATTTAAAAAAAACCAGTGTAAGAAGAAAAAGATTAAACATTTTTTTTCTTTACAATATCAAGAAGGTCTACCTTAATGAGTTCAGCTGTCCTGTAAGGTATTTTTAATTTTTCTTATCGCAATGGTGCATTTATCAGTAATTATTTCATAAATATGTTTACGATTAGGAGAGTTAATTAATATAATAAATTAAGTCTATTACAGAATTCATCTAATGAGACAATATTTATTAATTGTCTATTACCTAATATAACACACAATCAGCATACGAAAATTCTACGTGCAACTTATATATAAAATGTCGCATTCTTATAGAACATTCAGGTGTTATTTGACAATCGCTTTGGTGCTATTTTTGACATTCAAAAGTCTGACCATACATCAATTTTTTATTTAAATGGTGGCTTCTTTCAAATTATATAATAACAAATATTTTAAGCCATTTTATGAAGTAAATTTTTGAACAGAAGTGTTTAAAAATACTGTTATATAATTGACAAAAGATTTTTCTTACTCAAAAAATTCTCATTACAATCACAAATAATGTCTGATCTAACTTAATCAAAAGTTTCACTAATGACCTTTCACACCTCTTTGTTTTCGATAAGTCCGTGGAAAGATTAAATCAAATGAAGCAGAAATTTTCACTGTCATATTTTAGTGACTACATTTCGAGTTTTTTTTAAAACATGTTTGCCATCTTTTGTTCATATATTCTTCTTTTTCTTAAAGTGTCTATAAACGACTTCCCCGAAAAAGGCAACGATCGAAAACATGTAACCAATAAACATCACACTCAGGAGTTGATATGTTAACTTCCTTGATACAATTCTATTCTCTGGGTCGATTTTCATCGGTCTTGTCTTGATAGTTTTTGTGAGCAGTCCGTTCTCCATTGAATTTAGAAGCAATTTATTGAAGCAATCAACATAGGGCGATCCAGGTTCTAATAACCAGAGATATGTGCCATATATCATAGGTTGTTCTATTATTTTCATTTCTTGCGATGCTTCCTTGATATTCGGAAATAAATTATTTATTTCACGTTTCAACATTGAGCAACTCATGTTCTTGTGCTTTATCGCTTCTTCCAAACATCGAAGTTCTGTGTAGTCATCTGAGTACCATATTGATTTCTTGCGCACGTTTTCATGATGTATAAACTCAGGCTGTTTTACAGTTTTATAGAAATTAGCATCAAAAACTGGTTGTAAGGTGGATTTATCCAAATCTTTAATAGTTTCCAATTTTAGTTCAGATCCATTATCGATAGCAATATTTGTCAATACTGTGAAGAGATAGCTTGAGTAAATAATGTTTGTGATAAGAATGCTACAAAAAATTATTTTATCCCTAGAATTTGTTGGCTCGAGAGGCACGGACATGCCCATTATTATATAAACGATGTGGATTGGTTGCCAAAATCTCTGATCAAGTTTGAAAATCGTCTTTAGAACCTGAGTTACAATAATCACGAAAGCAAAAACGAGAAGTGTATATATAATCTTCTTTATAGCGATGATCGATATCCTGTTATTCAGTATTCTTGGTACTACAACGTTTATTGGCTCTAACATAACTACTCGACTCGTTACATAAAAATCATTAAGTGTGTTACACGTGTTATCCTCGAAAATTGGAAAGTCGATGAATTGAGCTCTATTGTCAAAAACTTCAGTTACTTTTCCTTTGTATTCGTTTTTGAAACACCCAAAGGTATAATTCCTGCGGCTAATGGAAGTTATATTCAAGGTAATATTCATTGATCTGGGAATGATATCCGTTATCCAAGATAGCCTCTGATTCCATTTTGAGTTTCTGGAAATGGGCTTCAGTGGGTAACCATAAAAGTTTCGTGTCTTATCGGGAAATAATTGAGATTTCGAACAAAATTTTTTCCTGCTGTAGACATCGTTAAAAGGGTTGTGTTGGTGAAGCATTGCGATTTCTTCTTCCGAGCTCGTAGAATAATTACCTTTCAGTATTTCGAGGATAGTAACGTCTAAATATCGTTTAGTCCACAAATTTTGAAATACTTTTTTGTAAGAAAAACATCTTTCTTCTAGTAAATGGACAATCAAGAATTTAGGTCGCGATTTTTCTTTTGCAAGTCGATTTAAAAATTTTGTAGAAGTTGACAAGCTAGTTAAAAAAGGTTCACCCGAATCCAGAATCAAAATGAATATCCCTGTTCTTCGTGGATTGCTTTCCAAAATCGGGTATTTTGTTTTTAAATAGGTTAGACCTTGAAATGAAATTGTTGAAGAAGGAAATTTTTGAGTTAATGCTCGAATAAAACTTTCTAATCTTGACGCTTGATCGTTTTTTTCGTCTGGAACTATAAAAACGACTTGATACTGCTTTGAGTCATTGGCGATAGATTTTACCAGTTTTGTCACCCATTTCGAAACATTCAAATCGGTTCTGCTTTGACTGCAGATGCCAAATAAAAATATCCACAAAACAAACAATTTTAACAACATAGTTACACCAAAGGAAAGTAGCAACTACTTTATTTATCCATGCACACAATTGTAGGAAGTTCAACGTCATAATCAATTAGTCATTATGTCCGGACTAGTAATTTATGCAGATTAATACTTTTAGTAGAGTATTATCTGAATTGAACAACTTCTATTTTCTATTTTTAAATTGATTATATTAATTTGAGACAGCAAAAGATAGGCGCTAACGTAATTATATTATATATTCTCCACTCGGCATGGCCTTAACCATGACATTTTCAAATGTGAGTGGATTTATTTATTGACTGAGAATTTCACAAACTTTAAGAAGCAAAATCTGTCTAAGCACTTAAAACAAAAAATTGGTCTATAAAATTATGCAACACAATTTAAAATAATAATTCAGTTTATAAACGTAATCCTAAAATTTTTTACTTGAAAAACTTTTTATTTCAGATCTTTATTTCAGGGGTACATTTTCTATTAAAAGAATTTCAAAGTACAGTTTTGAAGAATTAAGCAATTAAAAATAAAAATCGCTTGAATTTAAAAATTTGCGATAAAAAAAGTATCAAGTTTTTCAATTTTAAGTATAAATTAATTAATGATTGTTAAAACTGAACTATACTTTGAGTGTTAAAAATTGAACAAGAATTGATTTTACTAGATGATTCTGAATCTGTTCAAAGTTAAACAATTTACAGATATTAACGTTAGAAATTTAAATTTTGTAATTCGAAAGCCTCAGTAGTTAAACAAATTTAAACGTCAGGCTAAAGTTTTAGAAACTATTTCTAATTTTAATATATTCATAATTAAATGCGCTTATTCAATTTCCAATTATGTTTAAGTATTTTTCATGTGTAAATAATAATTAAAGAATTATGAATTTCAAATAACTTACAATTAAAATAATTCAACTTGAAAGTATTTCGCTCAAAAAAATTTTAATTTCACGTTTCAAATTTTAAAAGAAAGAAACAAAATCGTGATTCTTAATTGTTTTCCACATTGGAAAAGGAGCTTTTGTACTTTTTTCGTTTTTGTTGAGTTGGAGACGGGCAAATTTTGTATTTTTTATATTTTTATAAATTAAATTAGAAGAAAGAAATTTTTGGTTTAAAATTTTTTTTGAATTGGAAGAAGGAAGTTTTGTTATTTTTAAGATTTTTATTGATTTTTAAGGGAGGTTTGATTAAAAATTTTTTTTCTGAATTAAAAGAGAGACATTCATTTGTTTTCAAGATATTGAGCAAGTTCTAGGGCAGGACATTTTAGTATTAATTTTTTCTAAATTGAAAGAGGAAATCTTATTCGGGGAAAAGTCAGGAATTTTTATGAAAACCTCTGACTTCTGTCAGGAATTTTCTGTGAGAAGCACATTAAATAACGGTCAAAGCCAATAATTTGAAATTTCTTAAATCTTAATTTGGAATTCTTTCATTCCGTGTATAAAAAATTTTATGTTAAAACTGTTATAGAATTAAATTTCAGTTTTTTAAATATTAACAGTCAGAAAAAATAAAAAATTGGTCAGGGAAAAATCAGGGGATTTCGAAAATAAAATTTTGCGGCCACCCTGATATAATATTCTTGTAAGTAATTTATTAGCCATATATTCCTATTTTTGCCTTTGCTTTCTCCTGATGATTGAATTTTTAGATGAAAATTTTATTATTTGGTTAAAAGTTCAACAATTTTGTTGAAGAATCATTCTGTTTGGTTAAACAATCAACTGTTTTGTTGAAAATTTGTCTTCCCGCTTGAAAGTTTAATTATTTTGATGATTTTTTTCTTTTCTTGACCAAATAATCGCAACTTATTGAAAATTCATTTTCTCGGTCGAAAAATTGATCATTTTAGTTAAAAGTTCAATTCTTTGGTAGAAAATTAAACTATTTTGTTGAAAATTGGCTTTTCTGTTGTTAAAATTCAATTTTTTTACTGTGAATTTAACTTTTTTACTTTTAAGTAAAAATTTATTTTCCTTGGTTGACGATTTAACTATTTCTTTTTAAATTGATGTGTTTTTTCATCTTTTTGGCTCAAAATTTAATTGAATGGTTGAAAATTAATTTTCTTTGGCTAGGTAGTCAACTATTTTGTGGAAAATTAGTATTTTTTGATTGAATGAAACTATTTTCAATTTAAAATTAAAATTCTTATTTGGTTGAATTATCTACTATTACATTGTGCGTTAAAATTCGTCTGTTTGGTTAAAAGGTTAATTATTTTGTTCAAAATTTTTATTTCCTTCTGGTTTAAAATTAATTTTTTAGGCTGAAAATTTAATTATTCCATTTTCGGTTGAAAACCAATCCTTTTTATTTGAAATTTCTTATTTTTTTGTTAAAAATGCAGTTGTTTTGTTGAAAGTAAACTTTTTTCTTGAAATTAACCTTATGCTAGAAAATAAATTTTTTGTTAAAAATTAACTTTTTAGTGAAAATTAATATTTTTTGGTCGGAAGTTCATCTTTCCACTTGAAACTTCAATAATTTGGATAAAATTTTCTTTCTTTCTTGACTCAATAATCTTCACTTATTGAAAATTCTTCTCTTCGGTTATAAAATTGATCTTTTCAGTTGAAAATTCATTTAATTGGTAGAAAATTAAACTATTTTCTCAAAAATTGTTTTTTTTTCTGTTGTTAAAATTTAATTTATTATACTGTATATTGAACTTTTTTACTTTTGGTGAAAAATTTAGTTTTTTGGTTGAATTAAACTATTTTCAATTTAAAATTTGAATTCTTATTTGGTTGAAATATCTACTATTGCATTCTGCGTTAAAATTCGCCTGTTTGGTTAAAAGGTAAGTTATTTTTTTAAAAATTCCTTTTTTATGGTTTAAGATTAATTTTTTAAACTGAAAATTTAATTATTTTATTTACGGTTGAAAACTTATCCTTTTGTTTTGAAATTTCTAATTCTTTGTTCGAAGATGCAATTGTTTTGTTGAAAGTAAACTTTTTGCCTGAAATTAACCTTATGATAAAAAATAAATTTTTGGTTGAAAATAAACTTTTTGGTTAAAAATTATTGTTTTGTGAAAATTAATATTTTTTCGTTTAAAATTGGTCTTTCCGCTTGAAAGTTCAATAATTTAGATGGACTTTCTTTTCTTTCTTGACTAAAAAATCTTCACTCATTGAAAACTCGCCTTTTCAGTTGGAAAAATAATTTTTTTAGTTTAAAATTTATTTCTTGGTAAACATTTGAGCATCTTGTTAAAATTTTTCTGTTGTTAAAAATTTAACTATTTCTTTTAAAATTCATGTACTTTGTGAAAAATTCGTTTTTTTTGGTTTTAAAATTTATCTCTTCCGGTAAAAAATTTCATCTTTTTTGGTTGAAATATCGACTACTACTGTTTTTATTAAGAATTCATTTATATAGGTTGAACATTCTACTGTTTGGTTAAAAGTTCAACTTTTTTTTTAATATAACTATTTGTTAAAAAATAAAGTTTAATCTGTTTTTATTAAAAATTCGACCATTTGGTTAAAAACACGTCTTAACTATATGGTTGTAAATGCAACTGATTGGTTAAAAGAATAATTTTGGTTTTAGTTAAAAAATTCAACTATTTGCCTGAAAATACATTTTTCTTGCCTGAAAATTGAATTTTTTCTGGAAAATTTATCTTTTTGGGATTGAAAGTCAACTGTTTGATAAAAAAATTTGATTTCTTAGTTTAAAAACTCAGCTGTTAGTTAAAATTTAACTATTTTGATAAAAATGTAATTATTTTCTTGGAAATTTAATCATCAGGGAAAATAAAAAATTGGTCAGAGATAATGAACTCTTGAATTTTAATATTAGTTTTCTGATATAAACTGACGCTATTTTTTTAACTTTAAGAATTGAGACGACTTTTTTATTTTATCAGAGTCGTCAATTCATAGAAGGCGATACATATATCTACAGAAAAAGATACTAAACCTTTTTTCTTCTGCATAATTGCGTTATGATAAGGCTATTTATTGCCTTCAGCACGTGCTCTGCATCAGAGACTTAGTAGAAAGATTGTGCGAAATAAACTGAGGAGAATACGGCGAAATAGGAGAGAATTGCACGAAAAGCATATCTAATTATCAAAATAAAATGACACGTGCGACCATTTTAATGAAGCTATTTGTTTCGCCTGCAAGTTCTTTAATCTTGTTGTAACATTAACTGGCCTTTCGTCAATAATCTAATTTTTTTTAATAATCAAAACCTATTGAACCGGCCTGCGAATCAATGAACAAAAAAAAAAGCTTTTGCGTAACTTTTCGTTATTCTAAGGGTTTCTTGTTTTTTTTCACAGTGTGAAATTCTGAGCGAATCTGGGATTGAATTATGTAACAATTGCGTCTATCATTATATTCTCTAACAATATCGCTGCAAAGTTTGTTCCTTATTCTCTTTTCCCTTCTTTGATCATGCTTCCTTGATAATTATTTTTAATTGAACAGAACTAAAAATGAACTTATTTATTACGTACCACATTTTTGCTTATGTAAGTAGCAAAATAAAAACTAAAATAAAAATTAAATTATATTCCTTTTTATTTGCCTTCTCGGTTCAAACCTGTATCTCTTTTTGTAGAAATTTCATTTTTTGGTTAAAAATGGAACTGTTTGGTTAAAAATAAATTTTTTTGGTTTCGCATTCAATTTTTTGTTGTTGAAAATTATTCTCATTTGGATGAATTTAACGATTTTTCATCAGAAATTCAAACAGTTTTGGTTTATAATATTAACTACTACAGTATTCGCTAGAAATTCATCTTTTTTGGTTAAAAATTCAATTGCTTGGTTAAAGGTTGAACTACTTTGTTAAAAAAATGATTTTTGTGTTAAAAAATTAATAATTCTAGTTGAAATTTTTTTTAAATTTTATTTTTCAACTGAAAATTTAACAACTTCAGCTAAAAATTCATCATTTTAGTTTGAAATTCATCTCGTTGGTTGAAAGTTTAACTAATTTGTTAAAAGCTAAATTTTATTGTTTCAAAAAATTAGAATTTTTAGGCAGAAAATTAAACTGTTTTACAGAAAATGCGTCTTTTGGCTGAAAGTTTAACAATTTGGATGAAACAGTTTTTGGAACAATTTTCTTTCTTGAATCAAAAATAAGTATTCATTGAAAATTCATCTTTTTCGTTAGAAAATTAAAGAGAACTAAAAGTGAACTTATTTATTACGTACCACATTCTCGTTTATATAAGTAGCAAAATAAAAACCTGGAATGGTGAATAATTAATTTTTTAATTAATTATACAGTGTGGCCATGGAAATGAGAGAACTTGGAAATCAAGAAATAGACAGGCAATTTTATTGATCAGGGAAAGCCAGTGGAAGTCCAGGAAAAGTCCGGGATATTAAAAAAAACTTTTGCAAAAGTAAGAAAATTTCTATAAGGGAGACTTTCAAAATTTTAACAAAAAACAATTTTGGTTTTTAAATGAAGTTTGTGTGCACCCTGATCTAATATTCTTGTTAGTGATTTATTAGCCTTGTAATTATGTATGTCTTTTTTATCACTTGCTTCCTCCGAACGACTAAATTTTTGCTTTAAAATTTTTTTTTTTTTTAAAAGCCATCCTGTTTGGTTTAAAATTTAAACTATTTTTTTTTAATTCTTCTTTTCAGTTAAAAAATTAATCTTTTTTGGTAGAAATTTCATTTTTGGTTAAAAATGGAATTTTTTGGTTGAAAATTAGTCTTTCTTAGCTACGGATTCAACTTCTTTAAAAAATTATTCTCATTTAGTTAGATGCAACTGTTTTTGATATAAAATAAATATATTTTTCGGTTAAAATATCTGCTATTACATTATTCGTTGAAAACTTATATTATTTGGTTGAAAATTCAATTACTTGAGTAAAGGTTGAAACACTATGTTAAAGGTTAAACCACTTTGATAAAAAATAATTTTTGTGTTAAAGATTCCTCATTTTAGTGGAAATTTTTTTTTTTTAATTGGTTGGAAAAAAATTTTTTTAACTGAAAATTTAATTATTTCAGTTGAAGATTCATTATTCAAGATGGAAATTCATCTTGTTGGTTAAAAGCTTAACTACTTTATTGAAAACTAATTTTTGTTGTCTTTAAAAATTGGTTTTTTTGGCAAAAAATACAGCTGTTTTACAAAAAATTCGACTTTTGGCTTAGAAGTTTAAATATTTTGATAAAAATTTTTTTTTTTTGCCTGAAAAGTTTTTTTTTCGTCGAAAATTCATCTTTTTGGTTAGAAAATTAAACTACTTGCTAGAAATTGAACTACTTTGCTACAAAATAATATTTTTTTGGTGGAAACTCATCATTTTAGTTGCAATTTAATTTGTTTGGTTGAAAATTTATCTTTTTTGTATAAAGTCCGTCATTTTATTAGAAATTTAACCTTCTTGTTATAAATGCTTGTTTGTGGGTAAAAAATGCAACTGTTTTACAGAAAATGCATCGTTTAGAATGAAAGCTTAGCAAGTTTTATGAAACAGTTTTTGGATCAATTATTTTTCTTTAATGATAAATATTTATTTATTGAAAGTTTGTTTTTTTAGTTAGAAAATTGAACGACTTTGTAAAAAGTTGAACAACCTTGTTAAAAAATCATTTTTTTGGTTAGATATTTATAATTTTTATTAAAAATTCGTATGTTTTGTTGAAAATCAATATTTTTGGTAAAAAAATACCTTTTTTTAAATTTATGTTTTCGTGTACAAAATTCAACTGATATCCAGAAAATGCGTCTTTTGCCTTAAGTGAAAAATCATTATTTGTTTAAAATACGTCTTTCTAGTTTGAAAATTGAACTAATTTGTTGAAAGTTGAACAAGTTTGTTAAAATATCACTTTTTTGATATTATATAATTATATATTATAAGAAATGATTTTTTCAACTGAAGATATAAATTTTCCATGTTTTGATTAAAATTAATGCTTTTCAGATAAAAATTCAAGTATT
>JAUELO010000135.1:3992043-4008328 GCA_032357855.1 Amphibolips quercusostensackenii
ACGGCGTCAAAATTCACCAAAATAAAATTGAACCACAGTTGGTTCACGTTGAGCCAAACGGTTCTTAATAGCAATTTAATTGTTTTTTAGTTTTGACATTGATTAAAGGATTTAATATTATTTAAGTTCAATATGAGTTTATAAAAAAATTACTTAAAAAAAATTAAAACCCTAGTTTCTTCTGTAAATGCTTTAAATATATAATATCTAATTCTTCTTCTTTCTTTGCTCTAGTTGAAACATTTAATTAGTCGATAAGCAACTAGTTATCACAGTACAAAGTGTGACCGCCGTTACTCCTCTTTGTGCAAAGCATCATCATTTAAAAGCCTGTATTATTATTTTAGTGTAAATTAAACAAATATGATGAGAATAACAGTAAAATACGTGCATAGTTTTAGTAAAAGCATAACCTTATATGTGTTGCTTGGCATATACGCCTATAAATATAAAAACAGAAAATCAAGAAATAATCCTGGTGGTATTAGAAAACACTTTTGTTTATAAATTTTTTAAACTACTCACCCCAGTATTTAATTAAACGGGTTTTAATTTGGGTATTAGTATTTCTCACCATGTCCCGCTTTCCCCTAAAAAATCGAATATTTTATAAAAACTATTGTTCAGTTAAAACAAAGTATCTTAGTTTGCTTACAATCTAAGATAACTTTGTCAAGACGATATACACTATGATAAGTGACATAAATATTTAAGAAGAAATCAATCCCGGTTTAGCAATCGCTTAACGGGAATTGAATTTTCCTGTATATTTTACTCGACTTAACCAATATAGAAAAAATTACAGCCTTGTATAAATATTATTTTTATCCTAAGTTAAACATTAAACTAGAGAAAACAGTCTCTAAAACAAATTTTGTCATTTATTTTACAGAAAACCGTAGACAATCTTTCGAATTTTTACCCAGAAAAAAACAATCAAATTATAAAATATAAAGTTATGAGTGGTCCGGTTTCCCCAACCTATCCCGGTTAGCCCCGTCTGACGGTAATTTAAAACACTTCTAATTCATAATCAGATCCAGGCTTTTATTTTGGAGAGAATTTTTCAAAGATTCTTAAAACTGTTCAAGATTTATTGAAATTTTCATATCATATGTTTGCAAGATCAGTGGCATGCAAAAGTCTATAAGAATACTATAGGAACTATCACAATTTTGTAAAATTTTATACAAATTGTATAAACAGAAATTATTAAAGAGCGGCTGTACAGAGCCTGGTAAGCAACCAAATAGAATTTTTTAAAAAAAGCTCAATAAAATTTTATAACATCGAAATCACTGTTTATAGATAAAACAGAACTCCTTTTTCTAGCTAAAGTATTGCTAAATTAAGGATATAAAATTTTAATCAAAAAAAGTTACCCAGGTTTGAATAAATGGAGGAGAGAATTGACAATTTAAAGATGACTCTAACCTTAAATTTAAGCAGGCTCGGCTGCGGATTGTGATAAAAAATTCAATTTCTATTCATAAAAAATAAAAATAAGATTCGGAGATATTTAGTTCCTGAATACGGGTAGAAAAAGTTTTATAAAAAGTTAGCTAATCTTTATAAAATAGACCGAGGTTTTTGAGATTAAAATGTCGTGGGTTTTCGAAATCGGCCTTGGATTGTGATTGAAAATCGAATATAGAATTTTTTGCAAAAATAAAAACTTGCTTCCGATATATCGAATTAATTTTAAACCAGAAAAATTTCGATTCTAACGAAAATAGTTAAATCTTTAATCAAACAGAGGAATTCTTAACTAAAACAGTAAATCATTAGAAAAATAATAAATGTTTATCAAAGTAGCTTAACTTGTAACCAAGTAGTTTAATTAAGAAAAAACATCTTCTAAAAAAAAGACTAATTTCCTAACAGAGAAACAAAATCGAGAAATCACATGAATTTCTTCCAAAAAGATTGATTTTCTACTAAAAAAGATGAACTTTCAAAGTAAAAAAAAAAGATTAATATTTAACGAAATAAATGAATTTGCAAGTGAAAAAATTAATTTTCAAACAAAAAATAAATAGTTGAATTTTCAATTAAGAAAATAATTTTCAACCATAAAAAACTAATTTAATTTTTGTAAATTAATCTTTCAATCAAAGAGATGAATTTTGAATTTAAATGATGAATATTTCACGAAAAAGATTTTTTAATTTAAAATAAAAAAAAATAGAGAAATCAAACAATTAATATAATTTTTAGCGAAAAAAGATATGTACATTTTCTAGCAAAAATTGAATAGATGCATTTTCAGTTTAAAGAAATTAATTTCTACCCAAAAAAAAACAACGAACTTTCAACAAAATAGTTCAATTATCAAACACAAAAATCAGTTTTGAACTAAAATCATCAGTTCTTGAGAAAAAATATGATTCTTTAGCAAAGAAGTTAAACTTTTGACCAAACATTTACATTTTTAACAAAAAACAAAAGAAATTTTAAATAAAATAGTTCAATCTTTCAAAACAGATGAATATTTTATTAAAATAATAAATCATTACACAAACAAATTAATTTTAAACAATGTAGTTCAAATTTAAACCAAGCAGTTGAATTTTTTATTTTGAAAATATGAATTTTCAACAATAAATCCGCTAATTTATATTTCCGCAAAGAAGATTTTAATTTTAAATCAAAAACAGTCAAATTTAACCAAAAGGATGAATCTTGAACTAAAAAGATTTATTTTTTACTTATAAAGAGAAATTGATCTATTCGGAAACGTCCACTTACCGAATCAGTAATTTTGACTATTCAGAACAAACTCATTTCAAATGACGTAATCAGTAACTTTCACTTATTAAATCCGCAATTTTGATTGATTTAATCCTTACGTTTCAATGTATTAATCAGTCATTTATGGTTTATTTAAATCATTTATTGAAATGTAGGAATTTAATCAGGAAGCTTATTTTGGAAATAATTGTACTATTTTATTATAACTGACAAATCAGTCATTTCCATTGACAGAAAATCAGTCACTTCATTAATAGAAAATCAGTCACTTTGATTGACTGATCTATCTGTTAGAACGACTGCTTAGTTGGTGGAAATGACTAACCTTCCAGTCAAATCTTACTTGATTAATTTATTTAGTCAAATTTTGACTGATTAAAATTCACAGTGTGAAAATTTAATTTGCTAGTTTATGTCAGTAAGATTTCAAAACCCTTTGAAGCATACATTTTTCCTCGCCTGCGAATTGTTTGAAACTTCATGCACGGAAGGTTTTGGGGTCGCTGATTACGAACTTCGGGTCAATTTTTAAAAATTCGAAAATTCAAAAAAGCGGATTTGATATGGCGGACAAAATTTAGAGGTAAGCCCCTTGAGGCTTCAAAATGTGTTCTCGGGGGTTTTGTGGGTCATCGATTACGAATCTGATGTTAACATTTCAATATTCAAAATTGTGGATATAAAATTTATTATTCAATTTTTGGCTGCTGTATTGAATCCTTAATTTTTATTTTTAGAATTTTAACTTTAGATTCGTAATCAGCGACCCGAAATACTACTAAGAAATTTTTTTTGGCTAATCAACTATTCTTTTAGGGTGTAAAAAGGCTGTGTTTTTTCACTTTGCTTATCTATAAAATCCATTTCGTTAAAAACGAAATGTTGTTAAGGTTTTTTGATTTTAAGTAAACTTCTACAATACTTTTAAATTGCTTTTTTTATTTTGATTTGTTAAAAACTATATGAAAAATATTCAAAAAGGAGGTCAAAACGGTACCATACATATGCCGCAAAGGGTTAAGAAAATCAAGAGAAATTAGGTTTTATGTATAAAAATAAACATTTTTAAAAATTTAGTGGGGTTCGTAACTGAAGATGGCTTAGTTGAAAAATTTAAGGATGATCTTGATCTCTGCCACTTGCTTTTCTCAGACAAGTTGCAAGCTCATGATATATTGGCGTCCAGAAACGCATCGTAAACTTCTTCTGTAGAACATACATAATCTTGAGCTTATCGGACGATAATCTCGATTTATAACAACGTATACGTACTAGTCTTTTTTATGAACAATTCCGTCCTTCCGAATATTTTATTTAAGATAGATGGATCATTTCTCTGAGCCGTCAGGTTCTTGCCGGTGGCATGATCGTACTTGAAGATTTATTACTCTTTCTTGATCGATTTCGAAACATCCTTCTACGAGCCAACATCGTAATTAATTGTTTATTTCATTTCCAGAAATGCATTGAACAAAACTGCTAGGTTCGCGTGTATATTTTTAGTTTCTATTAGAATCAAGGAATTGTTTTTTCTTCTTCTCAATAGCATCATGAATTGCGGGATACGCTCCCGCGTAATTTTTCGTTTTCAGGAGAAAAAGATAATAAACTGACTAAAATTCTTTTTAAAATTTTAAAATATATTTCAAAATTGAAGAATGTTTGCCTTACGGCCATGCGAGTGTAACCTTAACATTTTTTTCACATTCTTTCAAATTCAACTCACGTTCACACGAAGCGCGATATTGAGTTGAAAATTTGGCAAATTAAATAAGAATCACTAAGAAACGTTTTTCTGGTGCTGAATTTCAACGATTAAAAAAAAGGATTTTGTGGAAAATTGTTTGCTACTTTTTTCATAAATTAAAAAATTTAGGACCAGACAAATGTTTCTCAGCGCTTCAGATTTAGTTTCTTAAATTTTTGACTTGATATCGCGTTTCGTGTGAACGTGAGGTGGTTGTGAAAAACATGTGAAAAAAACTTTTGAGGCTAAGCTCACATGGTCTTAAAATCTCTCAGATATTCTTCCGATATTTTTTGAAATATTTAAAATTGTTTTGAAATATTTGTAAATTTTCTTTAAAAATAAACTTGGCAAAATAAAAAATCATACAAAAGTTTCCCAGGAATCTTAAGAAAATTTGTGTATTTTTTTCTAAACCTTTCAAAATTCTTGAAAAGCTTCTAATTTTTTTCGAAACCTTTAGAATCTACATTTTGTTACAAATTTTTGAAAATTTTTTTCAAAAAATTTAAAATCTTTTTAAAACTTCTAAACCCTTCTTAATATTGTTTTTACCGATTCGTACATTTTCTAAAAAATGTTGCTTAATTTTTTTGAAAAATTGAAACGTAATTGCCTTTAACTCTTCTAGATTTTTTTAAAAATCTTAGCAAAGTTTTTAAATATTTATTTGAAAATTAATTTCTCAAAATTAAAAATTATTAAAAATTTTCCCAGGAGGGGATTTTTTTTTTAATCTGCAAAATTGAGAAAATTACAAAAAATTCTTCTAGATCCTTTTTTTTTGCAATTTTCAAAATTTTTAAAAATATTTCCTAAAAATTAATTTTCAACATAAAAAATCATTGAGAATTAGGTATTTTCACTTCAACCACCAGCTAACTTCACTTCGTTGAATTCTGAGGGGAAAACAATGGCCTAAATGCATGGGTCAAAACTTTATTTTTCTTATATCTTTGTAACGAATAATAATTTGTAACATTTTATAATTTCATTGAATAGTTCTTGAAAAATATAAACTACTTTTCAAATACACTTATGTAGAAAAAATTTGTTTTTACACAGATATTAGCAAAATAAGGCAAAAATGGACAGAATACCATGCATTTGGTCCATTGTTTTCCCCTCAGCACTCAACGAAGTGAAGTTAGCAGATGTTGAAGTAAAAATGGCTAATTCAACCAGAAATTTAAGAGAAATTGCTTATTTCTTCGCGACCCTTAAGAATTTTCAAAAAAAGCTTCAAAATTTTTGTTCGAAATCTTTAGAGATCTACAGATTGTTTTAATTTTAAAAAATTATTTTTTTTGTTCAAAACTTTTTGCAGAACCTTTTTTGTAGACCAAACAACACTTGTTATTTTGTCAAAAAATAACAAAATAATGAAATTTTTTTCAATAACTGATTTCGTATAATATTTTGGGGTTTTCATTAAATTAAAATAACTTTACATATACTCACTTTTATCAACTTTTTTCAAGAAAATTTGATTTTTCTGTACAAAGCAAAAATAGTCAGAAAAAAATGTTCCTAAATTTTTTTTTTCTTAGAAAGAAATAGTATAAGATTATATGTATGTATTATATTTGAAGAAATGTGAATCAATAAAAGATTTTACTTGTGTTAAGTATTAATAAATTCAAGATCTCTTAATGAATTTTACTAATTGACGATTAATTTTAGTTTTTAACAGTTGATTAGTTTTAAATATTAAAATAGTAATAATTAAAAATTGCTCTTACTGATATTTTATTAGTAATAGTCAAAAAAATTTTGTTACATTCATGAATTATAAATATTTATAACATTTTTTTCATGTTAATTTTTTACTGGCAAAAGGAATAAAGGAAGTTATGTCATACCTCACCCCTTTTGCAGCTCGAATGATTTACAATAATTGCTATTTTTGGCAATTTCAAATCTATTCTTGCGAGTTGACCTTGTAAATGTTAAAAAGGTTCTAAATTTTTATTCGAAACCTTCAAAAATCTGTAACTTATATGTATCTTTTTAAAATCTTTTCAAATTTCAGATTATTTTTCAGTCTCTTTAAAACTTTTAAGCTTTTAAACTTTTTTTGTCAATGTTAGGAATCTTTTTGAATATTCTCTTGAAATTAATTTCCTGAAAATAAAAAATCATTTTTGAGTTTTCCATAAAGTATAAGAACATTTTTTTATCCTCTTGAAACTTTTCAAAATACTTTAAAATATTCTGAATTTTCATTGAAAATCTTCAAAAATCTACATTTTGTGTCAAATGTTATGAAATATTTTAAGTACATAATTGTTTACTTTGATAACTTTCCAATTCTAGGAATAAATTGCTTGAAACGTTTTGCAAAACATTCTTACTAGACCCAAAGTAAAATATCAGTCGGGGAAGATAAAACGACATTTGTATTTTTGTAAAAAAAATACAAGAATAATAAAATTTTTATTAATAACTGATTTTTTTCAACGTTTCGGGTCTTACACGGTTTATTTTTTTTTTCTTTGAACAAAGCAATATAAGAAAAAATGTATTATATTAAATGAATTTTGAATCGGTAAATATTATTAAATTTGAATTATTTTTATAGATTTTGTCAAATGTTGATTACTTTTAGTATTCAACAGGTAATTAGTTTTAAATATTAGCAAAGAAAAAAAAGAAATTTCTCTAATTGACAATGTAATAGTAATAAATGCAATACATTTTTTTGTATTATTAAAATTATAAATGTTATAATTATAAATCAGCACTTAAATATACGTTAGTATACGTTGTTTCAACAGAATAAAAATAGAATTAGTTTTAAACGTGATTTTTACCAATTTTTCATTTTGTTATGGAAAATATGACAATTTTTGTGTTTCTCCTTAATGATATTTTCCTTTGGAACTGAAAAAAAGATTTTCAAAAAGGTTTTAAATAATTCACTCTAAAATTCGGAAGTCATCTTAGTAAGCAATTCCCATATTCTCAAATTTTTAATTACTTTTGAATTTGTTTTGAATGTTTTAAACGTTTTTGAAAATTCTTCAAATTTTTCCTAACATTTTTTTATAAATGCTGGAAAATTGAAAAAAAATGCCTGTAAAATCTTCCACATTCTTTTTTGACCACTTTGGAAAACTTTTAAGAGTATTTTAAAGTCTTTTCTTAATTTCGCTTTAAATTTATTTTAAAAAATGAAAAATTGTTTGTAATTCTACCAGAAATCATAAGAAAATTTTGTTATGCTCTTGAAACCTTAAAAATTTTTTAAAAAGCTTTTTTTGCAATCTGCAGGAATCTACAATTTGTTAGTATAAAGAGTATATAATATTTTTCAAGTTATGCATTGACATTATTTTCAATCCTTTCTTTCAACAAAGTTTTGGATCAAAAACAGGAAAAATTCATTTAAAAAACAACGAATGCACTCGTAAAACAACGTGAACGTGAGTGCAGCGCATCTCCGGGGAAATATAACAGGCTTTGTGTCTATAGCTATAAGCTGTCAGTGATACTATAGTTAGAATACTTTTTGCGCGATATTTCATTTTTATTTCGAAAAAATATGATTTGCATCTTTTGTAAGTGACATTAAATTCCAATATTAAATTTTATAGCATTAAAAATACAGCTGCGAAGTACTATGGATGTATTTTTACTGTAGGTGTATTTATTTGAGCTCATTTTATAAGCATTTTGCTTCGTGTCAGATATCAAATAAATTTTCTTCCTCATAGAAGAAGGCTTTTCTCTATCAAAAAAAAATTGAGAATTTTAATATTTTTTTTAAGTTTATTTTTCTGTCTTACCCAGAAGCGGCGGCACCTTTTTCTAAGTGGGGCCACGGGCATAGACTTATAAAATTGAATAGCACAATTTGTACATAAATAATAAATAAACAAGAAATAATGAACACAGGTACAGAAATTGATATTGTTGAAGATTTTACAAAGTTTTTGAAAATTGCACACAGATTTCTATGATTTCTCAAAGATTCCAGAAAGATTTCAAAGGTTTCGCAAAGATTCCGGATAGATAAAAAGATTTTACAAAGAATTTAGTGATTTTCTAATGATTTCACAAAGATTTCAATGATTTCATAAATATAACAAATATTTCAAAAATACTTAAAATTTTTTTTTTAGATTTTTAAAGATTCCAGAAAAATTTCACAAAGATTAGAATAATTTCCCAAAGACTTAAAAAATTTCAGAAAGACTTTAAGGATTTTCCACAGATTTCACAAAGATTCACATAATTCCACAAACATTGCCAAATATTTCACAAAGATTTTCGAAGATTTCACGAAGATTTAAATAATTTCAAAAATGTTACCAAATATTTAAAAAATGCCTGAAATATTTTGCAAAAATTTTAAAGGATTTCAGAACAATTTCACAAATATTTCGCTAAGATATCGGACAGATTTAAAAGATTTCATAACGACTTAATTATTTCATAAATATTTCCGTTAGATTTAAAAGATTGCACAAAGCTTTAATGACTGTCTAAAGATTTCATAAAGATTATAATGATTTTCCAAAGGTTTTTAAGTTTGCACAAAGATTTTAAATATTTTGCAAAGATTTTAAAAATTAAGCAAGGATTTTGAATAGATTAAAAAGATTTCATAAAGACTCTAATATTTTTTCAAAGATTTAACAAATTTTTGGATAACTTTACAAATATTACCAAACATTTAAAAAATATTTCAAATATTTCGCAAATATCTCCAATGATTTCAAAAAGATTTCACAAAGATTTCAGAATTATTTCACAAAGATTTCACAAAGATTAAAAGGATTTCTCAAAGATTCAAACGAACTTCACAAATATTTCGGATAGATCAAAAAGATCACACAAAAACTTTAATGATTTTTCAAAGATAATAATAATTTTACAAATTTAATCAATTATTTCAGATATTTTGCAAAGATTTTTAAAGAGTTCAGAAAGATTCCATAAAGATTTTCAAAGCTTTCAGAAAGGTTTTTACAAAAGTTTCACACAGATTTCAGATCAAATAAAATGATCTTTGGAAAATTTCACAAAGATTTCAACAATTTCACAAACATTACCAAATACTTTTAAAATACTTACAATATTCAGCGAAGATTTCAAAAGATTTTAAAAAAATTTCAAAAAGATTTCACAAACATTATAATGATTTCCCGACGACTTAGAAAATTTCACAATTATTTTGCAAAGATTTCGGATAAATTTAAAAGATCTTACGAAGTGTTCAAGGATTTTCTAAAAATTTTACAAACATTTCAATAATCTTAAAAATATTAGCAAATATTTTAAATACTTTACAAAGGTTTCCAAAGATTTCACAAAGACTTAAAAAATGTCACAAATGTAACCAAATATTAAAAAAATACTTTAAATATTTTGCAAAGATTTTTAAAGATTTCAAAAACATTTCATAAATATTTCACAAACAAATCGGACAGATTATAGAGATCTTACAATGACTTTAATTATTTCAGAAATATTTCTGTTGGAATTAAAAGATTGCACCAAGGTTTTAATCATTTCCCAAAGATTTCACAGCGATTCCAAAGATGAAGGTTTCACAAAGATTTCAATTATTTCACAAATATTACTAAAAATTTTTAATGTATAGCAAATATTTTAATGATTTCTCAATGATTTCACAAAGATTTCAAAAATTACAAAAATATTATAAAATATTTAAAAAATAAGTCAAATATTTTGCAATAATTTTTAAAGATGTCAGAAAGATTTTACAAAGATTTTAATAATTTTACAAAGATTTCACAAAGATTTCAGATAGTATTTAAAGATTGAACAAAGATTTCACTGACTTCCCAAAGATTTTACAAAGATTTGAGATCATAAGAGATCATAAAATATACTTGAATAAATCATTCAAAGTATCTGGAGGACTCGAACAAACATGTCAGATACAGCACTGTAGTATTCCTTATATCAGATAAAGTTTTTCTCGTATAAACAGATGACAGAAACTTTTTTGAAATTTCGTAAATCGGTACTGGTCGTTTATAAATATTCAATAGTAGGTCGGTCGATGCGTCTTGAAGACTCGAACAAATACTATAGATATCGTATTATTGTATTCTGAGTATAAAAAAAGTTTTTTATATATAAACAAAGAAATTTTTGTTCGAAATCTCTAAACTAAAAAAAAAAACATTTTTAAATGTCCGACCTAACTCAAAATCCTATCAGACCTGGATTTAAATCACAGCTGCAAATCTTCCATACTTTATGATCTCTTTTACTGTTCGAAATATCGATTTTTTGCTGAATTAAAGTTCAAGTTAACAAACATTATCGTTTCAACAATGTATTGTTGTTTATAAATATCTTCTTTTAGATATTTGCTAGAAATTCGCGGTTTTTTCTGAAATTTTCAACTATGCTTTGTCTTTTTTGTCATGAACATATAATAATTAAACATCAGAGAGAATCATGTATTAAAAAATCTCTCTTATTTTTGTGATTATCTTTTTCTGAAATAAAACAGATGTTCACAGCTGCAAATCTTCCATATTTTATGATCTCTTTTACTTTTCGAAATATCACTTTTTTTCTTAGTCAGCATTCAAGTTAACAAACATTATCGTTTAGACAATGTATTGTTATTTATAAATATCTTCTTTTAGATATTTGCTAGAAACTTGCGGTTTTTTCTAAAATTTTTAACTATGCTTTGTCTTTTTTGTCATGAAAATATAATATGTTAAATTGATATCGGTCTTTAATTCCTATCTCACTAGAGGCGAAAGGCAGAAACAATATTTACCAAAATTTCTAACAGAGTAGCGGAAGCAATTTACTGGCTGCAGTAAGTCTAGCTTTCCCGTGAGATGTAATAATAATTAATTATTTAATTTAGAGCTTTTGATTTTTGTGAATCTATACTGTCATCGATGACAACGCATTTTTTGCAGGACAGGAGAGGGCGGGGGGACTGATAGTAAAATGTGTGCAATTTTGAATTTTTCTATTACACTTTGCAATAAACTTATTGCTGTAATGCAAAACAAAATGTTGAAAAGTCATTTGCAGACTTTCTCCTCCCACATACTACTAATAATTCTATTCTTTGTTTTTATCCCCACTCAGGGTGGCCGCTGAACCGGGAAAACCGGAAAATGACCGGGAGTTCTTAGAAACCAGGAAAAACCAGGAAATGAAACTGAATCTTTTCTTTGATTAGAAATTTTATAAATATTAGAATTTATAGATTTCAAGTTAAATAATTCAACTGTTTCAACTCAACAGCCTTAATCTTTTAAAAAATTTAAACTTCCGATTAAAGCCCTATAATCCGTTTTCAATTTAAAAACACATAACTTCATAAGAATAGATTTATAATTAAAGGCATTTATTAAATTGAATGTATCTCTTCAGTCTAACGCATTCCGTTTTTTAACAAACCAAATAAAAAAATTTTAAGTATGAAAAAGAATTATTATTTTATATTTAGCAATATTTGACTGTTTGTTTAAGACGAGTAATTTCAAAGCAATTATGCAGAAGTAAATCACTTGTAAATAAATTTTTTGAAATAGAAAGCCTTAAATCATTAAAATTTTAAAAAGCTTTTAAACTTTAAACGCTATGATTATAATAGGTCTATTCGAAAAACAGGTTATTTATAAGTGAAATTGTTGAATTTTAATGTATGAATAATTATTAAACACTTACCATTTGTAGAAAAATTTGAATTATTTTTAGAGATATTCGGATGTTTTTAAATGATTTAAAAATAATTTTAAACCTAAAATGATTTCACGTCATTAAAACAAAGTATGTTTTCTGACAAAATCTGGCTATTCGTACCGAAATTTTGGTGCAAACAGCCATGATCTAATCTAAAACAAAATGAACATTTTTGCAGATTTTGATCCAAAAATTTAAAAGCTTTTGAAGAATTGTAAAAGGCTTCAAAAGAATAAAAACCTTTTTTCAAAATTGCTAAGAAAATTGAAAATGATTTTTCACTTTTAAAAATTATTTCAATAGTTGTAATTTTGTAAGATTTTCTGAAAATTGTAGGAAAAAATTCGAATAATTTTAAAAGATATTTTGAAGTTATGAAAAAATTTCAAAAATAATTTTAAATCGGCAAAAAATTTAAACAACATGCAGATTTTGCAAGATTTTAAAATAAAACTTTGAAGCTTTTTGAAGATTTCTGAACTGTTTAAAAAAAAAGAAGTTAACTTTTTATTTAAAAAGTGCTTAGGTTTAAAAATTTAATAGTTTAAGTTTTAATGTTTCATGCTTAAAATTGTTCCAAATAATATAATTAAAAATTTTGTTTAATCCATTGATTGATTCTTCAATTTGGAGCATTGAGAATGATAACATTAATTTATGTTTTTCGAACTTAATCTGAATCTTTGAACTCTACAGTTTATAAAATCTTAAAATTCTAAATTTTTCAGCTTGAATGCATTAAATTTAAAAGTGTTAAATCAAAAAGAATTAGTACTTTCCATTTTATACGTGTGAGTTATTTAACATTCGAAAACAAAATTTTTAAATTATAAAACTTTGAAACTTTAATTTTAAAAGTTTAAAATTTAAGACTTCCACTTTGAGTGCTTTCATTTGCAGTTCATTTTTTATTAATTTAGATGGAAAAATGGTAAGCTTTAGAGTTCGAATCTCTTAATTTCATTGATCGTGAAAAATATTTGCGAACCGGGAAAAAAACGGGAAATGACCTGGAATTTGTTTCTTTGATTGAAACGGCCACCCTGCTACTGTAATATACCGTTTTTGTTTAAATTAATATATTATGAACTTGGGCAAAAGAGTACAAATATTTTAGTATAAAAAAATACAATATGTTTCAAAAAACAGTTCTTGTTGATGTTTATTGTTTATTGTTTGATAACTAATTAATTAGAGCAAAACTGAAGATTTCATGAAAAGGCGCGATGTTCTAGCATTACTCCAAGAGAAGATAGTTATTAACAATAATCTATAGCTCAAGCGATTATGTTTGTTAACTTGCAATAATTATTACCTCACTATGTGAAAAGAAGACAAAATGTTAAAAATGTTAGAGAAGACCGCAACTATGTAGCATTACTATAGATGGAGATAGATATAAACAATAATAATTAGTTTAGAACATAAGGTTTGTTAAATTGCATTAATTATTACATACCTTATACTAATTGAAAAGTGCAAACATTTGGAAAATTATAGAAAAAACTGTAACTTTCTAGCATTATTCTAAGAGAGTATTGTAATATACCAAACTCTCAGTTTCAGTCGAGTGTTGTCTTCAAATTGTGTTTGTCCCGAACCGGGGGGATCTAAAGGTAAACAATCAGGGCCGCCTGAACCGTTTCCATAATATTGCGCAATATACTCGTCTACACACTCGTGCAGTGCGTCTCTTCCGAGGCGAGGATCGCGCACCGTCTCTCACCCTGCGCGTTGGAGAAACTGGGTGGAGCAGCCGTTCTAGGAAGGCCGAAACTGGGGGGACTAAAGCCTGGAGTTTGATTTTATTAAAAACTAAATTAGATAAAAAGTGGTGAATTATTTTTAAAAACTGCAACTTTCTAGCATTATTCTAAAAGAATATTGTGATAAATAATAATAAACTTAAAAATAATTATTTGTGGTAAATTTTCTTCACTGCGGGTTCGCTGTAACTGAAAGGTTGATAAAAAATTAAAAAATTTGGAAAAAAAACAGTGACTTTTTTACTTTATTCCTATGTAAGAGAAATTGGCTGAAAATAATAATAAGCTGTTTGAAGACTTGATGAAAAAATCTGGTTATCAGTGGAAAGTAGTATTTGATGTATTATAAACTATTTTATTAAAAAAAAAAATCATAATTAGCGCTAAAAACTTGCAACTCCCAATTTTTTATTTAAGAGGTTTTTTGGGACCCTATAAAACAGACTTATAGTGGTAATATTTAAAAAGAAAGTTTTGATTAATATTCTACGGCTAATTGTAAAAAGAAATAATGCGTTTCAACTCGATTAACCTAATATTAATGATTCTAAATGAAATTAAAACAAAAGATATTTTTTTCTTGTAAGAAATACTTGGTGAACTTTATAAGGCTCTCGGAACCTCTAGATTATTAAAAAAAATCCATTTATTTTTTGTATGAATTCAAACGAATTTCCAGGCGATATGCATGAAAATCTATAATAAAAATTTTTGGACTACTCTATTCTGGGGTAGCGGGCAATTGTCCTTGCTCTGAAATTAATAAATTTTGGAATGCACGGAGGGTGAATCGGGTTGAAGCTTCCTCCACAGGAAACAAAATTCGAGGTGAAGCTCGCGCGTAACTTTACGGCGGAGCTCTGGCACTAAAAAGTACCCCCTTCGGGGGGCCACGGACCAACTTGACTTTATTAGACTAGATGATATTCTCCGCGCAATGGAGATATGCGAGTAAGAAGAGGAGAGGAAATAAAGGTGTTGGGGTAGAACAAAAAGTGTGCGAAAAGAGAAGGAAAAAATAGTGAAAGAGAGAAAGAGAGTGGGGTGTAAAGAGAGGGGGTAAGAGAGCGCTGAAGCGCCTAACAATGATAGTAAAAATGGGGTAGTGGTTTTCAGTGGGAGAGAAAGAGAGAGATAACCAATTATTCGAGCTTTTGAACCTAGCGCTGAAGTTTTCAAGTGACGAGTAACGAGTAGCGAAAGGTTTCTACTTTTCATACAAAAAAAAACTACGCAAACAATATAAAAAAACAGAGCTGCTTGTTCTATTATTTTACAATTTTACTTGATTTCTGGCTTTTCCTTACTGTCTATAATATAATAGTATAAAGGTTACCAGACCTACTGGTATGTTAGCAAATGTGCTTATTTTTAACCCTTGGCACTGATGTACTGATTTTTCATGAAATACACTCATTTTTCCTTGAAACGGCGATTTTTTTTTGGACATATTTTTGTTTTTTCACATGCAGATAGATAGACTCAGCACTGTTCCGTCTATTTTCCTGTTTGACATGATCAATGTTTATTTCTCTGATTCCTCGAATCGGATTAATTTTTTATTAATAGCGTTTAACTAGGTAAGGTTTGGTAACCTACTTGCTGGGTCTGTATGTGGGGGGGGGCTCAGATTGTGACCTGCTGAGACTACTTTCCTGCTCGAAGTAGCCGCACCCTAATGGGCTAGAATCCAAACTCGGGAAACTGAAACAAAACAAGAGCATTAGAAACTTGGTTTCGTCTCAACAAATATATGTCTCTTTTATAAAGTTGCAATTGGTTACAAAATCATTTTCTTTTGACCAAGTAATATTAAAATAATTTCACTTTTACTTCTTTTCTTTTCACAGTGACGTTACGTTTTCTTTTATTACATTCCGAAATACTTTCTTCTATTTTAATATTCCGAAAAAATTTTTACCAGTAATAAACATAAAAAAATTATAGATAAGAATCTTTAAAGACATATATTTAGTTTGTCCGCATTAAAACTCCTATTGCTTTTGTATCTTGTTTTTTTTTACCTCCCAGTTTGACAGTTTACTGAGATACATCAGTTTGACATCTCACCAGATTCCATTTCAAGTTGAAGTTGTTGGGATTAAATGAATATTCTTTGCTTTGAATTGGAATATCAAAGTTTCGTCATGTTAGATCGACATTGCAATAATTTTTTTTTTTTTAGGATCATATAAAATTAGATGCAGTGTTTGGGAAGATTCTTGAAAAAGAAACTAATTACAGCTACAGTTACTTCGTGAAAATGGTAACTTGTTACATTTTCAATCACTAATTTAAGTAAATTGAACTTGCTGCAAAGTTTTTT
>JAUELO010000135.1:4020678-4031115 GCA_032357855.1 Amphibolips quercusostensackenii
AAAATCAAATTTTTGGAGAAACAATGCAAGGTATGAAAACAGATGAATGAACAAAAATTGTGCATTAAAAAAAGATTGAAAAATTTGTAATAAGCTTTTGTCATAAGAATACATTTAACATGAAAAAAAATAACTTTTTGGAAAAACGACACAAGCTAAAATAACATTTTAACTAATAAAATGTATAATAACAAAATTTTTTTCGCATTCTCATCAGAGAAGGTATTAGATTTGTGGAAAATTTGACCCCATCCCCCTGTTTTTGTCAAATGTACATATTTTGAGATCTTCTATGTGTCTGTAGATTTTTAGTCTGTTAGCACACAAACTTTTGAAAGAATTGAGCGATTGGATAGGCATTTGGTATACTATCTAATTCTCTTAAACTGAAGGTCAAGTTTGTTAGCCAGCCATTTTGGATACAAATTAAAAAAGTTAGAGCATTTTCAAAATTATTGAGAATTTTTTTTCAAGATTTAAAAATTCTGTTTAAAGATACTTTCAGTACGAAAAAAAACGAACAATTCATTTCAATAATTTTATTCGATAAAAATCAAAAACTCAAAGTTACAGCATTTGCAAAATTTGACAAAAACAAATTGCTTTGGAAAATCAAAAATTCAAATTTTGATTACACAAAAAATAATAAAAAATGAGAAATTTTATTTTGCGTTAAAACCATACAATATGCAAAAAAAGGATGAATTAACCAAATTTTGCACTTGAAAAAGATCTACAAATTTGTTACATATCACTTTTTGACAGGACGCGTAGTATTTGTTTTATTCGTACAAGATACAAAAAAAATAAATAGCCAAAATTTGTTTAATTAAAAAAAACTACAAATTTGTTGTTAATTCTTTTTTGATACAATGCGTATTTTTTTTAACTAATCGTGAAAAAGAACATTAACAATGAAAAAATTAAATTTTTAGAAGAACGACGCAAGGTACGAAAAAAAATGTATCAAGAAAAATTATGCATTAAAAAAATATCTTTTTGGTGTAATTCAGCTGTTTTTGGATAAAAATAAAAATATTTTTTTCCTGAAATATCAACTATTATATTTCATTTAGGAATTCATCATTTTTTCTATGGAACTTTAACTATTTAGTAGGAAGTGAAACTACCTTATTGGTAATTAATCTTTTTGGCTTATAGTTCATTATTTTATTTGAAATTTCTCTAATTTACATTTAATTATTTTATTAAAAATTTTTGTGGTAAAATTTAATTTTTTTAAACTGAAAATGTAATTAACTCATGTTTGATAAAGAATTTATCTTTTTTAGTTTAAACTTCAACTATTTATTCGAAAGTATTTAGTGATTTGTATATAAAGATCATATAACGCGGAACGCAAAGCGCACGATTAAAGTGTTTTGGAGCGCGAAGCGGGAGAATCAAATCGCGTGCCGTAAGCGGTACTTTTATCAAACTTTTTTGTTACTATTCTACGATTTACAGAACCAAGCGTGGTGCGCGAGGTTTAAATGATTTTTATATTAAATATTGAGTGCGAAGCGCGAGTGTCCGGATGAGAATGTGTTTCTTAAGGATGATAAAACCTCAAGTAAACCAGTTCTCCTCTTCATATAAAACTAAAGTAATTAAACCAAAAGTAACAGCAATAAAACTTACAAAGCGAGCATTAGCCCGCGAAGCGCGCAAAAGCAAGTGTATATAACAGAGAGTGTATATATATAATTCTAAGAAAATTTGTAAATATAATTAAGGCTGATAAAGCCGTTAGCAAATAAAGTTCCTTTTCAATCTAAAATAAAAACCAATTATACAACTACTTTAATCGTAGAGGTTTTAATAATTTTATAATATTTGCAAGTAAACTCCTTATATCTATATAAGCCGATTATGATGTGCGAACCTTGAGAAGAGCCGAGCGCGAGACAAAAAGTATTGAAGCGCGTAGCGCAAGGTACATTCATTACCGAGAGCGAAGCGCAAGGTAAATATATTATCGAGCGCGAAGCACGAGATACAACGTCTGCGCGCCCTAGGCACGCGCTCAAACTTGCGAGCGAAGCGAGCCGCGCGCGATGTGAATGTGCTCGTAAAGCGGGCAGATTTTTTTAATCAGGGTGACCTAAAAACCTCTAAAAATATAAGATCAAGAGATTAAGAAATCTATGTAGGATGAATACGAATTGCAAATGTTGTTAAGATTTAAAAATGTTTAAAATATATATGCAGCACACATTTGAATATTTAAACAAAAGGAAAAAAGTAATATTTTTACGATTTATTTAATTTTGATTTTAGCGTTTCAAAAATTTCTCTTATAGGTGCCGCGTGCTTACCAGAATTGTTTTGTAGCCTATCAGGATGTTAATTAAGTCGTTCAAATCTCACCGCTCCCCACATCACTCCGTCCCTCCTTGCCTAACTGATCCTATCCATTCCCTCCACCTACTTCTTTCTACACATGCTTCTAATTCCATAACACCACATCCCTCTCTACCCCTTCCCTCTTTACATATTCCCACCCTTCACTCCCAACACTTCTTCCCTCTCTTTTTAACTCCTTCTCACTTTTTCTTAAATCCCACTTCCTCGTTACTGCTTCCATACCACACCCATTCGACACGCATTCGACCCATACCATCCCTCCCCAAATAGTTGCCTTCATTTCCCATCCCTTCCCCTAGTTCTTCCTCCTATACTTTTCCTCTTTTCACTTCTCCCGCTACCTTTCCTATAAACTTTCTTCTCCTAAATACCTCTTTCCTACTCATACTAACTTTCCTAAAACCCCTACCCTTATTTTCCTTCCCTCACTTCCCCTCACTTCTACTATATCCCCTCCCCTCACTTCCCTTCCAATGGTTATAATTATTTTTTGTTATTTGAAATTAAAGTTTATAATTCGATTTTATATCAAACTAAAATTTTAGTAACTAGAAAAGCGAAGTACTTTACTGAGATAATTTTAGAACAAATTTATTACTCATAGGAAGAGTGGAAAACGACTTGGACTTAAAGTGATACACTTTTTGACAATCACGCTTGAAAACAATTAGTAAGTGTTTAATTCTTTATAATAATTCAATATTTTTCAAAACATTATTTTTTTCATAATGCTTTTTTCTAAATCGTATGTAACTTTAACCAGTATCATAAAGTCACTGAAAAGTTTGCTTGTAATTTTCATGTTATATTTTTTAAAGATGTTTACTTTTTAATTATTTCTTGCTACGGGAAGCTATAAATAAGTGTGCATAATAAAGGGATTTTGCACTTTTTCAACCACTAAACGTTAATTATTTCAAGTAGTATTTATAATCATGCTATTTTTTATCTAAATGTTGCGAAAATCAAAAAGCGTTTTGTATTTTTAAGGAGCCTTTTTCCAAACTGGACTTTCTAAATTTATAAAGAAATTTAAAACAAATTTCATCGAAATTTGATATTAATTGAGTGGATTATTTCCAAGGAATTTATATTAGTTTATGTTTGCTGAAATTCCAATATAAACATTACATATATAGGAATTTTGCAACCATTGTTCACAATCGCTATCCTAGAAACTCTTAAATCAATTTTTGTACGAATTATAAAAATTATTTCTTTTTTCTTTTATAGAAAATATACTTTGTCTTATTGGATCCAAAGTTGAAAATAAAAGCTTTTATTCCGGAACTAAGCATGTACTTCTGAGAAAAAAATTATATTCTCTGAAGAACTCTTCTCACAGTCTCTACTTTTACTCCTTTGAAGGAATAATTTAACTTCCTCGATGTGAAGAAGTAACCAGGAGAGAAGTTGAAGTACTCTCTATATTAAAATTTGTGAATCCTCCCTTCGCTAAGTTCACCTCATCTACTTCCCCTTTTCTCACTTCCCTAGCTGATACTCTTCTTCCCCTACTTTCCCTTCCCGACATTTTCCCTTTCGTTCTTTTCCTTTTTTTGCCTCTCTCACATCCTCTAATTCCCTTGATCTTATTTCTTGCCACTTCTCCTACTTCTCCTACCCTCATTTATCCTACCACCCCACCCCTCATTTCTTCTCACCTTCCCTACACCCCACTTCCCATTACTTCCCCTACTAGCCCCATTTTCTTTACTTCTCCTACTTCCCCTCACACTCCTTATTCCCGTCTCCTTACTTCCCCTCATTGAAGAAAAGTACGACGACGGACAGACACCCGATCGAAACTATAAGGACTTTTGCCCAGGACTACAAAGCCTTTAAACCAAAAACATTTTTGTTGTTAATTTTTCATAGTAGGTAGATTGCAAAACAATTAAATTAGTACAATGGAGCGTTAAACCGTTCAGCAGTAAAATTTCTACTACGAAACACAATTTTTGAAATCAAATTCGATTAAAGTGATATTTAGTAACACAATATAGGTCTATATTTAGCCGAAAGAAGTTCATTGAGAACATGGTTTTAATGATGTTGATGTTTTATTTTTGTTCTAGGTTAGTTAAAAAACGGTCATCTTACACGTATTCAAGGTATTTTGTAAGTACGTTTAATTATTTCTTTTGAGGCAGAAATTTTCTGTTTCTTTGTCGGATTTTAAGCACAAACGTAAAATATTGATTCTATTCAATTTTATTGAAATAAATTACGTTTTCTAGTATATCTACTTCAGATTTTAAGTACCCTAAGAAGGAACGAAGCGGTGCATGTGGGGCAAACCGACTCATCCGCAAATTTGTTCTTCATAATTTATTATTTCTTTCCCCAAATAACAGATTTCAAGATTAACTATTGTTTTATTTTTCACAAATTTTAAATTTGTTAGACAAATTTTTTTGGTGCAGTTTTATTAGTTAGAGCAAATAAAAAGTGCATTGGTATAGAATTCTCAGTTTTGAAAATATGGTTAGACTGTGCGAAAAAACTCGCGAAGAATTTGACTTGCACATGTTCTTTTAAATTTGTGCAATGGATCGTATTTTCTAGAACTTCAAAAAGATTTATGCAAATTTTTACATGGATATAATATATTTTTCGTCCTGTAGAATATTTTTTGTATAAATGTATGGTTTTGTGGCGGAAAAAGGCCAGTGGTTTTTTATTGTGAGCCAAATCTATTATTGCTTCTTTTTATAATCATTTCGTTTCAATGATAAAAAATACCCTTGACAACTTAAAAAAATGTTATGTGTAACTTAAAAATAAATATTATAAAATAATATATTTAAAATATTGTGAGCAAAAGTCGCTCACACATCAAAGGGATGGTAAATAGTTGTGTATGAATTAAATGTATCGTTGTGCCTAAGGTCACGAAAGAGGATCACATAGTTATAATATATTTGAAGCATCAATAGCTAATTCAAATTCCTCCTTGCACTTTACTGTGAAAAAAGAAAACTAGACACTTAGCCTAATTCAACGGTATTTCTAAAATGCGTCAATTTTAAAGTCTTAAATTTTTTATTAAATTTTGTAAATTTCAGCTTGAAAATACGTTCTAAACTGTAGTAAAATTCCAAGAAATTTTCCAAGTGTAAAATATAAATTATTCACCTTCCTCGCTTAATAAAACTGCACATTGCAAGATATTTTTTTACGACTCTGGAAGTACTTTTCCAAATGAGGAAACAAGCCGCGAGATTTCACTCAGAGCTTAATTTTTTTTCCACATTTGCCACTCGAGGTAGGAACCAATTATGCATGTCGTGGGACTTTTCATGGTTACGCGCCAAAAAATGGCGAAGGCGTTTTCCCGGCGGCTATTTGAAACCAAGGGAGTAATTTTTCGTATGTCTGAGAAAGGACTCAGCTGACACAATATGTAGCTATTTGGAGAACGGCCAAATGAAACCGAAAAATTACGAGGCAGACAACGCTCGGCCCATATCCCCACATCCGACATGTCGCGTTACTCTGCCTATATACGCGTTGTGTTCAGAGGTCTTAAATACGTCCCGGTACGAATTACCGCTCCTGCGGACCACCCGTGCACTCCCAAGCGTGATTGTAGATTCCGAGAAAATTGACCTGCCAGTTTACTTTTTTTTTTATTAAAAATGTGGATGATTTATTCCCAGAGCAAAGATGTTTCATATTTTTTAATAATAAGGGACGTGAAAAATGCACAGAGTAAACTGGGTGTTCGGAAATGTTTTGGAGTAAAAGTTGGTATATTTTAGAACTCAGACTCCAATAGAACTCTTTTTCAGGGTTTCTTTTTGCAGGGTGTTCAGCGACCTTGAAAATGGGGAATTCTTCCTTAACTATTTTTAAGCCTTGAAAATCTGGAAATCTTCTTGAATTTTTCATGAGAATCATAAATTTGATTTTTTTTTCTCTTAAAAGTTATTTCATCAAAATGCGAAAAGCGATTCAAGTCTTCCAGTTTATCATGAAAAAAACGTCTCGTTTAGAAGAAATCTTGCTACTGAAAAGTTTTTTAGTTATTAAGATATAATAATTATATCTAAGCTAAATTATTTAGCTTTTGTTCATGACCTAAAATAAATAAAGAGATTTAAAGGAACTTTTTGTTGCCTGCACTAATTATTTTATACATTGCAATGAATAGAATATAATATTGTCAATAATTGAACCGCCGCATCTTAGAACGCGATATAGAATATTTCTTGAGGAGTGGGGGTGTCTTCAGCCGCTTAAGTTTGAGCGACGTTCGGGGGCCCTCCCACTCTTCGAGAAATATTCTGTATCCTGTTCTACGTTACGGCGGTTTAATTCTAGAAGTTTTTGATTTCTTCTCCACTAAACAGAATGTTGAAGTATACACTTTTTGTGATATTAAACTTACAAATTATAAATATTATAAGTTAAAAATTTTAAAGTTAATTTAGAATGAACCATGGCCATACAACGGATTTTTTTAGGGGTTGACCACTCGGTTTTTGAGCATACGCCAGGTTTGAAAACATTTCAATGATTTAAAAGTATTTCGGGCATTTCACAAAGATTTTACATTTTTTTTAAACTTAAAAATGTCGTGCACACTAGATTTAAAAAAATTTGACAAATATTTTTAAACTATCAATACAATTAGAGGATTTTAAAGGTTGAAAAAAGGGTACAGTATACCAAATTAAAATTTTTTGAAAACATTACTAAGATTAAGAACGATTTTAAAAGGTTGCTGAATATTTGAGATGATTTCCAAATATTTTGCAAAAATTTAAATGATTTAGAGGAATTTAAAGATTCAAAAAAGCGTGTACCTTAGATTAAAAAAATTTCAGAAAATTCACAAAGATTTTAAATATTTAAACGTTTTTAAATGCTGTGACCGATATCTGGAATTACGATTACCTTCAGAGACAATCAAAATTAAATTAACTAATAAGATTTGTTTAGTGCCAGACCCTTCTTTGGTCAACAACAAAAAAACGGAAAATATGTAAATTGCGGGCAAAAAGGCATACAAAAAAAATGCTTCGGTAAATTGTGTCAACATAAGGTTTTTAAATTAATTAAACATTATTTTTAAAAATCAGTGAAATAAGTTAACCTAAAAGAAGGGTTTCCGAAGCTTCTAAAATTTGGGATTAGTTTAAATCAATTATCGGAAATAAAAAAAAAAAGTTTAAAAAATTACAAATAAAAGGGGCTTCTTATTATTAAAAAAAATAAACCTGATGGACCTTTTTGTCCTTTTTTTTTTGGACCTTTTTTGGCAAAAAGGCATACAAAAAAAATGCTTCGGTAAATTGTGGCAACATAAGGTTTTTAAATTAATTAAACATTATTTTTAAAAATCAGTGAAATAAGTTAACCGAAAAGAAGGGTTTCCGAAGCTTCTAAAATTTAGGATTAGTTTGAATCAATTATCGGAAATAAAAAAAAAAGTTTAAAAAATTGCAAATAAAAGGGGCTTCTTATCATTAAAAAAAATAAACCTGATGGACCTTTTTGTCCAATATTTTGGACTTTACTAAACCTTTAACATTTTGATCCAAAACAGTTACAAAGAAAAGAGAGGAGGCACAAGAAGGGAATTCGATAAAAATTAAATAATAGTATTTCACAATTAATTCAAAATCATATAAATCAATTGAATCCAATCGAGAAATTCTTAATTCAAGCTAAATAAATACTTAATTTTCTTAGGACAAACACAAATTCGATAAACAACAAGGAAAACTTCTCGATCAGATTCATAATTGTGAAATCTTACCAAAGCAACGAAACAAATGAATCCAAAAAAAAAATAGAAAAATTTCTTAGTTCCCTTTAAGTTTTGAGAAGCAGAATCAAAATCAACTATACAATCTATGGGAGGACATTTAATTAATGAGTTTGAGTTTATTTCTTTTCTTTCACAACTATCTCCTTCTCATTCGTTACATTCTACAGGATCTCAATTCAAATTCTTGTCCGTGTGTTTTAAAGTTGACGATCTTTAATTTAAAAGTAGTAATATTCTGAATTAATCGGAAAAATCCAAGGTAATTTGGTACAAAAGATGGTAAATCATCATTGTGCTACTCCTATATTGAGAATTAAACAGGCTGGCTACTATACATCCACCAAATGAGTTGACACACAGGAACATTAATCTCTCGATATAGGCCTGACGCAATAGAAGGTTCAGAACGTATAGTTTGGACACAATGATGAAGCCTTCTAAGATTCGAAAAAATAATGAATTTCACGCCAGGTGAAGGAGTTAAATGTAACTAAGGCATCAGCAAATATACAGATGGCATTCCAAAATTATTCCAAAATTTCTTATGTACGATCAGGAGAACACTAGAGGACATCAAAGTTAAAACAGAATAAAAAATGTCGGGAATATTTAAAAAGGAAAAAGCTTTTAATAGGCGTCTAAAGTTTGCAAACTCCGATTTCTAGTTGGGTCGGTCTCCAAGACGGCATTTTCATAAAACACGGAAAAATGTAGGCAAAATAGGTTCTTAAACTAAAATATTCTAAATTAGCGGTTATCCAAGTCTCGAAATACTGTGCAGCTTTCGAAATCGCAAATATTAAATTAAAGGTTCCCGAAAATTGAATAATAAATTATTTCAACTAAACTTTGTGAGTTGTGAAATTTATATAAAATTTTACGGCGTCATAATGCGTACAAAGAAATTTAGAAAGATTACACAAATATTTTAAGATTTACTGAAAATATTATTAAGGTTGCAGAAGAATATAAGAATTTTAAAGATTTAAAAAAAAAATACAGTACACCAGACTTTTAATTTTTTTAACGATTTGAATTTTTTTAGTAAATTTTAAAATGTTTCACAAAGAATTCTAACCTTCCAGTGATCTGAAACCAATACTAAAGATTCAGGAAAGATTTCACAAATATTTCAAAGAATTTATAAGGATTTAAAAATATTTCAAGAATTTCCAATATTTCAGAATATTTGAAAAATTTTAAGCAATTTCAATTTTAAATAGAATTCTAAAAGATTTTAAGAATTTTACAGATTTCAAAAAGGAAACAGTACACCAGATTTTAAAGATTTCAAAACATTTCATAGAATTAAGAAAAATGTAAAAATATTTGAGAGATTTTAAACGATTTTAATTTTTTTATATAAGTTCAAAAAATTTCGCGAAAATTTCAAGAATCTCAAAGACTTCAAAAAGGGTACAGTACAGCAGATTTCAAAGATTTCAAGACATTTTAAAGATTTTAAACAATTTTAAAAGGTGTCAAGAAATTCGTGAAGATTTCAAAAAAACTTAAATGATTCCATACGAACATGAAAGATTGAACAAACAAAGATTAAAGAAAGATTTTACAAATAATTCAAATATTTTATCAAGGCTTCAAAATATTTTAAGCAATTTCACGAAGATTTCGAAGATTTCAAAGATCATAGAGATTTTAAAGATTTAACAAATAATTAAAAAGATCCCAAAAGATGTAAAAAAATTGTCCAGAAATCTGAAGATTTATCTAAGATTTCAAATACGTCCAAAAATTTCAAAAAATTCACAAAGATTTCAAAAAATTAAAAAAATGTCACAAAGATTTCAAGGATTTCAAGGGTTTCAAAGAATTTACTAAAATTATTCAACATTCTCTATGATTTCACAAAGACGACCTATGCTTAAAAAAATATATTATTCATTTATTTATTATTTTGCTTTCTTTAAAAATTGTTAGCCTGGAAAACTTAGAAAAGACCCTGAATTTTTTTCTAAAGCCAGTGGCTGGTGCCATGTTTTCGACTGCGCATATACCAAAAAGTGCGGACTTATCAAACCAATAAATACTGTGAATAGCCATATAGATAAATGTTAAAAAATGGTTTTTAATTTTTGGAAACAGATTAAATTGAATGAGAGAAATAACTTACTTCTTGATATAATTTATTATCAACGTAATATTTCAAGTGTATGTTAAATGATTTTATATAGATCCGCACTTCACGGTACATGCAAAGTTAAAAATGTTCTGTAAAAAATAATACATTATATATTGAGGGCGTACAGCAGGCAAAATATCCGTATGTCCTT
>JAUELO010000135.1:4050895-4060984 GCA_032357855.1 Amphibolips quercusostensackenii
GGAGTAGTAAGTAGTAGTGATCTTACCTTTATTCATGTTGTACCATACTAATTGGAACAGATTAATGTGTTTGTAGCACGAATCACTGTAGCATAAAAGGCCGTTATTATCATGCAATACAATAGTATTAGCTTCTGCGTTTCTAAATCTTATATAATGCTACTGAACATAAAATATATTGCTCGTCACTGTCAAATAGAAAAGACTTTTCACCACAGAAGAAAATACTCACGTCTTAATGTGCCATACAATTCATAGCGTCTACATCTTCAAAGTGCTTTGAATTTTATCACTTCAGAAAATAATTATATTTATTATGCAGAAATAGTACTAAGTGCTGTCGAATATCACTTTTTATCTCAATTTTACGTTGTTTCTAATATTCATCTAGTTAGCTTATAATTTTACTATGTGTCCTGGTACTTTTATCTTAGATTTCAAAAACCATTTCTCTCCGTGCACCTTTAATTTATTTCAGCATAAAATTAAGTTTAAATATTATCAATTAAAAATCAAACCCAATGTAAAAATATATTTTAAACTTTATTTGAAAAATGGTTTCATGACTAAAATTCCAGGAAGCAAATTCCTACCTCACAACTTGTGAACTTTGGTGAAGATCATAGTGAATATGGAGACTTTTCGACTAGTGTCATGTGCTTTATTCTCATTCACAAAAAACATACTTTTATTTGTCCGCGACAAGTGCAATTTAAAAAAAAACGAAAAGCGCATTAAGCGCAATGTTTTTGAAATCTGGTGTCCTGTTTCCCAGACTGATTTCATTTGTATTTTCATGTTTTTCGCACTGCTGTCAACTACATAGTAGAGGACGCTTTTTCACTGAAAAATTATTTCGAGATACTTCAGAAACCAAAATTAATCTTAGTTTCGTCTAAAGTATATTTGATAAGATTAATTTCTGTTGGAGTGAATCTTTTAACAAAAATCGATGTAAACTTCATTATCTGTTTTTTCAGTGAATATATGGAAACCTTGGAAACTCTAGAATTCTAATACCGTATTACACAATGCAATGAGTATCTTAACTGCCAGCACCTTCTGCCACAAGTCTTTTGTAGTTTTATATTTAGGAATATTAAATTTGTTAAACTTATATAGTTTCACTGAGTTTTATATAATTTTCATCCAATTAATGTTATGTTTATTAAAGTCAAAAAATAATAGGAATCAGCAATATTCTCACTGTCTTCGTGCACCTTTTACAGTCTGATTGCAAAAAATTTTCAAAAAAACCTTTGGCTTGATTGAAGTAAAAGAACTCTTCAGGTTTCTTCTTTGGCTTTGGGAATCTTTAAGAACAAACAAAGGACATAAACTAAAGGCTAAAGATCCCACTCGTCAGTACTTGTTTCTTTTAACTTGTTGAAAAGGAAACAGAAGCAAAGAGTGAGGTTCGATGCTCGTAAGAGTTTGTAGGAACTCGACTGGGTCTTTGCTTCGTTTCGTTTACGCAATCGGAAGTGAGTATAGGAACTGAGAAAAGAAAAAGAGCGATAGCATATGTCTCTATAAGAGGAAAAAAGAAACAGATGACATAAAAGGAGAAGGTGAGGGTGAATGGGTTTTGAGGGGTGGTTGAATAGGTAGAATAAGAATAATTCTTTTTGTTCATTCCACTATCACCAGAATCCTCCGAGGTATCAGATTGCTGTTTCGTTTTCTCGACAGCGAAGAAGCTAATCACGAGTCACGTCGAGAATGGGATGCAGTGACCTGACTGGTAAAAGCAGGCCTGATTCCTATACTCTATAGAGCACTTTACTTTATAGAGTATTGATTATATCTCAATCTGATTATTTATTTGTTAGCATATTTATCTTTTTTACGTTATTTCTCTTCTTCACATTCTCATACTAAAAGGAAGGTATTGGTTTTATGTGAAATTTGACTTAGTTTTTATCAAATCTCCACGTTTTGAAATTTCCTGAGTCAGAAAAAACGATTTTTACGAACGTATCTGTCTGTATGTCTGTATCCTGTAGGTGCGATAACTTCCGAAAGACTAATCAGATCGGATAGAGCTTTTGCACACCTTTTTAAGGCATAAAAAGAAAGGACTAGTTCGGCAGCCAATTATTTTGGACAAAAGTTAAAAAGCTATAACATTTTCAAAACTGTTTAGAACATTTTTTAGTGAGATTTAACGACTTTTTTTAATAAAAATAAAATTATCAGAGTTATAGCATTTTCAAAATTGAAAAAAAAAACGAAAATGAAGATTTTAAGCCAAGCAACGCACAATATGAAAAATTGAGTTTTTTGGATGTAAGACACAAGGTACAATAAAATCTTTGATAAGAAAATTGTGTTTAAATGAGGGTTTGAAATTTGCTTTTAACTTTTTTTTCTCACGACACACGTGATGAGAATGTGTTCGTTAAAGCCGAAGGAGTTTTAACAAAAGAGAATCTACAATAACTAAATTTTAGTTGTTGATGGTTTCACCTTCAAATTTTTAAGTCCTATGTAAAAATTTAGGGGATTTACAATAACCGAGCGCGTAGAGCAAGGTAAATACTTTATCGATCAGGAAGCGCGAGAACCAACAGGTGCGTGCGATGAGCATGTACCCGCCCAGAGGGCAGATTTTAAAAATTTAGATGGAAGAAAAAACCTACATTTTTTAATTTTAATGTCTTGATTTTTTCTTCCTAACATAAAAAATATAAACAATTTGAAAATCCATGATTGAATATATTTTTTCTAAATTAGGGCTGAAAATATGTTGAAACGATGAATAATAATAATAATTTGAAATGAAAAAAGTTCAAAATTGAAAATAATATATATTAAACAATTAAGAATTAAAAACGTTCTAAATTAAACAATTTTTAATTAGTTGAAATTTTGAAAAAAGGACAATATTTCGAATGGAATAAAAAAAAATTGAACTTGTATCATATCTGAAAATGGGTGTTAAATTAGTTAATTTGAAATTTAAAGTGCTTAAAACAAAATTTTAATAAGAAGGTATCATTTTCAATTCCAAGAGTTAATAAATTAATAATTTTATCGTGAATTTAAAAATTTAAAAATTGCATGATATCAAATTAAAATTCCGAAAATAGGACAATTCAAAAACGTGAAAAATTGAATATTTTCAGGAAAGAGTTTTGAAAATGGTATAATTTGAAACTCAAAGAAATTGATATTGTATTTTTCTAATTAAAAGCATTCAAAGTGAAATAATTAAAAGTAGAAAACAGATGAATTTAAATACTTTCCAATTCGATGCGATTACAATGGAAAATTTTGAAACTAAAAACTAAATTGAACGTTCAAAAGTTTAAGCTTCTGAAATTTTTGAATTTGGAATTTTTATTACATAAAAAATTATAATTTAACATTAAACTTTATTGAACAAATTTTTTAATGATTAAAAAATAGTTTATCGCCATTTTCGCATTTCAAACTGAACATTTTTTTAAGTATGAACCTTTAAAATTGAACTGTAACAAAATAAAGTTAAAAATAAAAATTTATTTTAAATAAACATTGAAAATGAAAAAAAATGGTTGTTACGGATGTCTAGCTATGAAGCGAGTCTGAACTTTATTTAGAACTTAAAAAATGTTTATAGACACCAAGTATTTTAATATTAAAACTTTTTTACTGAAAAACATTTAAATTTCTATTACCTTATGTGAATTTAAATTTTAAAAAAATTAGCGATTAAAAAATGTCTTATAACTTTTTTCAAAATTTAATTGATTTAATTTTCATTTCCAAATTCAAACTTATTAAAAGAAAAAATTTAGTGTTCAAATTTAAAATTCTAAACTCTAAAATTGTAACTATTGAGAATTAAAGAAATTATTCCATTTTGAACTTTTTAAATTCAACATGCTTGTTTTTTAACACTGACTATTTAATAAAAAATTGTTTAAATTAAAATTTGTGCAGCTTTTCAGTCTTTTAATTCAATAGTCTAGGATTTCGAAAAATTAAAACAAATCAGTTATTGTGTAGGTTCAAAATTGAAATCACAAAAGTTTAAATATTTAAATGGAAAATTATTAAATTTGAAGCGAACTATCACAGCAAAAGTTAAGAAATTTCAGACTAAATATTTTCAAATTTAGGATTTTGAAGCAAAAAGAACTTAAGTTTTTAAGCTTAAAAAATTAAACTGTTTTAGAATTGCGCATTTAAAAATATAATTTTAATTTGAAATAATAGAAATTTCAACAAAGAATTACGTCTTCTAAAAAATGTGGCTATTTGTACCAACATTTCTGTACAAATAGCCTTTTCTCTTATACCCTGGAATTGGTACCGAAAAAATCCATAATGTATCAAGTGACAGTCAAAGTAATTTGATAGCTTTTTTCTAAAACATATGATTTCTTTCAATGAAAAATCACAAACAAATTTTTAAAATGTTGTTTAAATAAAAAACTTTATGTGTAATTAAATTTTTACACATTGAAGTATATTCAATAATTCCCAATTTTTAATCAATTTAAGTGGGAAAAAACTCTTAAATCATACAATTAATAAGAAACTGTTTTACTACCGGCTGACGTGAAATCTCGGGGACATTTAAAAAGCACATAATATTCTGTAATTAGAATTAAATACAAAAAATAAACATTATCTTTAAATTTTGCAATCAATTTTATAGTTATACGTGTATTGATAATATTATCTTAAGCTCTTCTGCAAAAGATATATCTTCACAAATGTAAGAAATATCTTAAGGCACACGTTGCCGGATAACATTTACTCATTTTTAATCAAATTTATTTTGACACCAAGTAAAGTGAAAAAAATTTTAAAAATAATTTATTGTGGGAAAAAAGACCTAATAATATCCGGTACATAAAAAAAAGTTTCTCAAAAAATTAGCGTATAATATTCCAGGGAAATGATATTGTAAGCTTTTTAAGATTCACACAAACACATCACGGAGAAAAAATATTGGTTCGGAAAATCAAAGGATTTGGTTGCCATAGAAGCAACAGCATTTTTTTAATTGATTCTTTTGAGAAACCTTTGTTGATCCTACAAAAATTTTGCTTAAGTCAAAAAACTCGGTTTTTGTTAAATTAGAAAAATTTTGTTTTTAGAGAAGCCAAGTCGTTTTCTTCTCCGAATCATAGATTTTGGAATGAAGAAAGAAAAATTAAATTGCCTTTTTAGAATTTAAAGTAGAAAAATTAGCTAATTTCACTAGGGATTTTTGCTATACAAGTGTTCTTGTGATAAAATCGTAGTATGGAACTCTTCGAAAAATTATTTTGATGCACATTTTCATTTGTTTATGACTCGCTTTTAAGATCCTTTCTTACCAACTAAAAGCAAATAATTATTGGCTTCAATTTTGTAGTGAGTCTTACTATATTTTTTAAAACTTGAGTTTGATGCACATTCTTTAAGTGCATTCTTTCGAAATATGGGTATGAAAACGACGGAAGCTTGCAAGTATCCTAGCCTAGGTTCACTATAATTTCATCGTTGCACTCTTGAATCTAGGTTTATAGTTATAGCCATGCTGACGTTAGTAGTTGAAGCGATTCCTTTACAAAGAACACGTTAGTGTAATAACATTGCACAGTTATTTGAAAGTTTGATCGTCCCAACAATGAAACGGCAAATACTAAAATTATCATTTTCATCGTCATTCCCTTCGGAACTTCCAAATCCTCTTTTTCCTCCTGATGAGTAGACATTCAAACTTCATTATTTAAAACCAGCTCTTTGAATGTAAGGTTAATATTATTATAAAAGTGGAAGTAATAAAAGAAATAAAGTTATAATTCAAAATTTTAAATAATTTTATTTTATATCCTAAGTCAAAAAATCGTGTAACGATATGACTCTTAAACCTTTCAGTCATTGTTGTTTAAAACCAATTGGCTTTTAATTATTCAAAGTTGTTTTATATCCTGGATGGCAAATTCTGAAAATTATATTAAAATATAATCCTGTTTAAGGATGTTCTTAGTGTCTAGTCAAGTTAAAAATTACTTAATCTTTAACGTGATTTATAAAACTGACGAAAAAAGGCCCATTGGTTATTGAATAAAATTTAAGAAGAGAATTCCAAGCGCAAATAATAGATAAATAGTTAAGGCCATGATTGTTTATTTAAATGCAGTTATTTTTATATTCGTGTTTTATTTTTCGCTGAAAGCCTATTATAAAGTAAGATAAGCTTTTGTAAATTAACAGTTAATGAAAATTACGACTTTTGCCTAGAGCGGAAGAAAATATACAAGTATACAAATAACCACATTTAAATAAGGAACTATGACATCCAGTAGTTTTCGATTATTCAGGCTTGATTTTTTCCAAAATGTATTTCAATAATGAATACGTCTTTTTTGTTAATTTCATAAATTAAGTTGAAGATTAATTAATTTAAAACTTGACGGTATGCCTAGAGCATTCAGCGTGCTTTTGACGAAAACTAAGAGATTGTTCCCTTTGGTAATTTCAAACATCTGAATGACAAGTGAATTTTACATTTATTCGTGTATACTGAAGTAAAATTACAGGCAAATTCTATAATATTATTTTTCACTTGTTAAAAATCAGAAATCTTGTTATTGCTTTTTGTTTAAAAATGCTAATTACCGATGAAAAAACTAACACAACCTTCAATTGTTAAAAATATTAAGTCTTTATTGAACCTTTCTGCATTTATATTAAAATTATTTTTTTAGTTATAATTTCCAGTGCAAAGCACTAACATTAGAAATTTATAATTTTTAAAATAATTTATCAGACAATTTGAAAGTTTTAACCAATTTTAGACAAATTCTCGTAAACCTTTAACGAATTGATAAACATTTTTGCTTTTCAAATAGTCTTACGCAATTAATTTAAAACTATGAAATGTCTCATTAATTATTAAAAATATAAGGTGTATTTCATGTTAGTACTTCTCGCTAGAAAGAAGTATCACAAACAATTTTTCATATAAAATCAAAAAGTTTCTGAGACAAGTTTCAGGCAGTTTTCAGTGTTTCAAGAAAGTTTAAAAAAATTGTAGATTGTATTAGTTTTTTCACCGAAAATTAGCATTTCGAAACGAAAATCATCATCATCATCATCAAAATCATCATCAAGATTCTCAGGTTTTAACATAAAAAAATGATAATAATTGTTTCTAATTTTTTTTATTATATAGAAGAAGAAAAGTAACATCCACTTGTCATCCAGATGTTTAAAATTAACAAATGGAACAATCTCATCAGTTTTTATCAAAAGTACACTGAAAATGGATATTGAATAAAAAATTATTAGAGTTCAAAAAATAATAATTTGTCAACAATTTATGTTTTTCAGTTTTATAGGCGTTTTTCACTATAACTAAACATTTTTTAACTAAAATCAATAGATTTTAGAGGTTCGACATTTTTGAATGATTTCAGGTTACGTTAATGTTTTACACATTGTTAAAAAACATTTAAAATAAAATAAGTAACAAAATAATGAAAGTAACAAATAAGCAACAATAAAGATTATAGTTAGAATAAAATTTGCAATTTTTAAACAGTTTCAATTTTCGTAAGTGAAATTTGAATTCATCTTTAACTTCCAACATTCAAATTTATATTCAAATATCTTAAAAATAAAAAAATAAAATAAACCGAATCCAACAATAAAATTTGGACAACATGCTCTTGAATGTCTTCATTAAAATAAAAAAAGTAAGTAAAGATTGAAAAAAGGCAGTTTCTAAATCGCCTCTCTTATTTTTGTTTGTATTTACTTTTTCATTTTTTAAATTACACATTTAAAGTTCAAATTATTGGTTTTTCAATTCCTTAGAATTTCGTAGTTAACAATCATTAGATGCTAAAGAAGAATTACAATGAATAATTTTCTCTCATGTTGTGTCAGTACTTTTCTATGAAAATTATTAGTATTTTTAATAAAAAATTTTAGATTTTGAAGAATATTTACAATTTTTCAACAACTTCAGGTTATGATGGTACTTTTCACCTAAAATTGTTATGGCTAAACAAAAACTATTACATTTAAATCTAATGATTTATTTTGTTTAAAATAATAGTATTCACAAGTTTGAACAATTATAGATTGTGTTAGTTTTGTTGTTGTAAATTGATTATGTTAGTGTAATTTGTCAAAAATAAGTATTTTTGATTTTAAAAAACTACATTTCAAAAAACCCCAAAGAAGATTTACAACTCTTTATCAATGTTAGGTTTTGTTGTCCCTATACACCGAAAATCGTTATTTTCATTTGAAATCATTATATTTCAAAGAAGATTATTCATTAGGGTACAGTGTAGATTAAATTTAAAACCAGAATCAAACTAAAGTTAAATAAAATAATAAAATAAAATAATTTAATAAAAATATACATAAAATAAAATTAAACCAAAATTATTAATATAGATTTCAAAGAAGATTTAGAGTTTTTAAACAATTTGAGCTTACGTTAAAGTTTTTTTTCGAAAATTTGTTTTTCAAGCCGAAAACCATTAAGTTTTGAAGAAGAATTAGAATTTGGAACTACATTTTTATATCTTTATGTTAGTTTTTTTTCCAAAACTCGCGTATTTTTGAAATTTAATCAAGAAATATCATAAGATTTTTTAGATTATCATTGTTCTTCACATCATCATTTAGTGCTTCAAATTTACAATTTTTAGTGTTAGTGGCGTTTTAATCAAAAATTGGTACTTTTAATAAAAAATCATTTGACTTTAAAGAAGATGGAAAATTGTTAAACAGTTTTAGGTTATGCTCCAGTATTCAGAAGAGGATTCAGAATCTTAAACAATTTGTTGTCAAGATATTTTTTCTGCGTCTTAAATTGCTATTATTTATAAAAAGTCACTAGATTTTCAAAAATATTTACAATATTTATAAACATTAATAGGGTATGTTAGCGCTTTTTATCGGAAAATGGTTACTTTAAACAAAAATCGTTCGATGCAATAGTTCGCGTGCGTAGCACGTTTGTTTTCTGATAAAATAAAAAGGTACTTATTTTGAGAATGTGTAAGGAAGGTATTTATTTGTCTGGCAAATCAAGTATTGAAACCATTTCGACACGAACTTCGAAATAGAATTTTCCTTTCGTTTCACGACATCGAGTTCGAGTGAGTAGAGTTAAGGGTTGGATAAATATGAACTCCGACAAGAGAAGCAGTAGAAGGGGAAGAAGTTAACACGCCAGAGGCTAGAATAGAAAATGCCGTTAAACCTCACACCAAAACGAAGAGATTCTGTTTCTCCCGGATAAGTGCATAATACTCTTATATACCTGTCGTTTTACTTTAAAAATTTGGAATCTTCTTAACAGAAATTTTTTATTTCAGAATTCAAGTATTTCCAATTGTTACTATTAAACGGACTAAAAATACACTGAATAACAATGTACCACTGAAGGATAGTAATGGACCACTAACCGAGTGACCTACTAAGGCCCCGGCAAATCATCGGTAAATCGGACTTTATAAACTGAGGCCAGAAGGAGAAGCCATTTAGTTTAATTTTTTGTAAACATAATCTAAAGAGCATAAGTACTTCCGGCAAAGGCTATTTTTCTGGAGAAATTTATATTTTTTATGTAATTATTGAAAGAAAAAAATGCGCCCTATTAGCACCACCACGATAATACCATCATCGCAGTAGTACAGTACTCTACTATTTATATAAAAAGGTTGTAGAAAAAACAGTTGTCAACATTTGTTTTTGCTTTCATGACTTACCATGCTAACAACCGGCCTTACCGGAAGAAAAAGATAACAGATATAAAATGTAGGAATATCATTCGCGATTAAAATTTCTGTTTAACAAAAGTAAATTAATTCTAATTCTATATCTTTTTGAGAAAATATGTATTAATAAATGGGGCTAAGTAGATACCTTCAACATAAAAAGTTTTTCAAAATCAGGTAACAAATTACAATTCTTTTTTCAAACAAGTCCCAGTATTCCATTAACCCTCACACCACAAGGTGGAACAGAGTCTCATTTACCGCAAGGTGAGGTGTCTCCACACCCCAATCGTTTTAAAATACATTGCGAAAGATTTATGGTATAATATTGTTTCTAAGGTATTTTACAACATTATACAATTAT
>JAUELO010000135.1:4117547-4127630 GCA_032357855.1 Amphibolips quercusostensackenii
ATTTAAATCTTTCAGTCTATTATGAAAGAAACATTACATTTCAAAAAAATCTTGCTATTGCACAGTTTCTTATTTATCAAGATATAATTTATCTTTTGTTTATTACAGCAAAAAAATAAAGAAATTTCAAGGCACTTTTTGTAGACTGTACCAATTATTATGCAGACCGTCCAAAAAGTAACAAAACACCTAAATGATTTTTCAGGTAAAATATTTTTTTAAGAAGATAAGGTCATTTTTGGAGTAACTTTTAACGAGGGATCCAGTCGTGATCTTGAATTTGATCTTGAGCTTGACCTTCAAGTTTTTTTTAAGGTCAAATAACTTTTTTTTGAATCGGAACCCCTATTTTTGACAACGGCAATCGAAAGAACGGGGAATTTTACGTCCAAACATGTATTCAGGTCATGGGTCAAGGAAGACCTTAAAGACGTTTAAGAAAGCAAAGTTGACCCTGAAATAACCTTGAAGGTTAAGCTCAAGGTCAAATTAAAGGTCACCAATAGTTTCATTGTTAAAATTTACTTTAAGAATGACCTTGGCTTTTTGAAAAAATATTTTACCTGGAAAATTATTTACGTGTTTCGTTACTTCTTGGACACCCTGTATAGATTGAAATAAAAATACTTAAATATCGGAAATAATATTTTAAGTTTTTAATTTCTTCTCCGCTAATATAGAATATTGAAGCATAAATTTTGTTGTGATATTTAACTGACAAATTATAAAAATGATTAGTCGAAAATTTTGAAGTTAATTCAGTTTCAAAGTTATAATGAATTATGGACATACAATAGATCTTTCGAGGGTTTGGCCACTCGGTTTTTGAGTGTACACTAGGTTTCAAAAAGTTTTAAGATATTTTTAAAGATCTTAAAATATTTCAAATATTTAAATTATGCATAAAGATTTTAAAGATTTTACGGAATTAAGAATTTAGTTAAGATTTTAAAAGATTTAACAATGATTAGAAATATTCAAATGATTTTAAACGATAACAAATGATTCCCGAACGATTTTACAAATATTTTTAAACATTTATATTTATAAGGATCTTAAAAGATTTCAAGAATTTTAAAGATTTCAAAAGATAAATAATACAACAGTTTTGAAGATTTAAAAACTTTTAAAAGATTTTTAATGATTTAAAAATGTTTCAACAATTATTTTAAAGATTTCAAATAATTTCACCAAGTTTTCTAAGATTTTTAAGCTTTTAAGAACCTAAAAGATTTCAACAAGAATACAGTGCAGCAGATTTAAAAGGTTTCAAAACATTACAAATATTTCAAACGATATCAAAATATTTTGGAAGATTTCAAAAGATTTAACAAAGATTTTAGACGATTACAAAACATGTCAAAAAGAGTTCACTAGTATGAAAAATATTCCTGTGATTTGAAGCGAAAATAAAATTTTTTCAAAAAGATTTCACAATTGTTTTTAAGAATTTATTAGGATTTCAAAAGATTTAATGAACTTTAAAGATTTTCAGAATTACTCAAATTCAAAAAGGGTAGATTTTAAAAAGTTTTAACACATTTAACATTTGATTAAGATTTCAAAAAATTAAACAAAAATTTCAAGAATTTTCAATATTTTACAAAAGCTTAAAAGAATGCAAAAAATTTTTAAAAAGATTTCACAGAAATTTCAAGCTTTTACTAAGGTTCGTAATACCTAAAAAAAATTCTAACGAATTCGAAAAGATTTCAACCGATTTAAGAAAAATTTTACAGATTAACTTTACGAAGATTAAAAAAATTTTTTTAAGATTTTACAAAGACGACTTATGTTTGCGAAAAATTAAGAATTTGTTTATTTATGATTAAGCTTTCTTAAGAAATTGTTAGCTAACAACAAATAGAATAGCTCATTTTTTACATGTATAACACAAATTTATTTCATTATTTAATGCAAAAAAGGAGACCTAGAAAATTTAATTTTTTGACCTAGATGCTTTGGCCATGACATTTTTCATTCATAGAATAAGTCAATATGTTATTTAAAATTAAACTAACAGTAAATGCTCTAGGTTGATTTAAAAAAGCACTGAAAATTTTTATTACAAATTTTCATGCATATCGTCACGAAATTGTTCGAATACACAAAAAAATAAACGTGGTTTAAAAAAAATGATATTTAGAGGTTTTGCAAGCCGCGTGAGAGTTGCTGTATTTAAAAAATTTGGTACTGCTCAATTAGAGCGAGATAATAATAAATTGAAGTTAAAAAAATTGTTTTAACAATTTATTATTATTTTTAATAACATTCTTATGGAATAATGCTAGAAAGTTGCGGTTATTTCTGAAATATTCAAATTTTTGTCCACTTTTTAATCAGAACAAAGTATAAATGAATGCAATTAAGAAGAATAATTGTCTAAACACATTTTAAATGTTTATAATTGTATTCTTTAATAGTAATGCTAGATAGTTGTGATTTTTTCTGAAATTTTCCAATTTTTTTCACTTTTTACTTAGTGAAATAATAGTTCATGCAAGGTAACAAACATAATAATTGTTAAAAAAATGTATAATTTTGTATCCAAATTAATATTTTAATAATAATTGGTTTAAATTAGGAACAAGTTATATATAAACAGGTGAGAGAATCATTTATTAATAAATTAAAGAAAAGAATTAATTAAGGAATCATCTATTTATTAATTGAAAATTATTTGAAATATTCTTTAAAGTTTATATATGGATGATATGAAATGTCAATTTGCTTTTAAGTTGTTACAAAGAGACTTTTTGTTCAATTTATTATTAATATTTATGATTTTTTCCTAACTGAAAAGTAAAGGAAAAGCTGAAAAATTCAGAAAAGCCGGAACTTTGTAGCATAATTTTAAGAGAAGATAATTATTAACAATAACGCATTGGTTAAACAATTATGTTTGCTAGCTTGCATTAAATATCACCTCGCTCGAAGTGAAAAGTAAAACAAAAGCAGAAAATTTTATTTAGAAAAACTGCAACTTTCTTACATTATTTAAAAAGAATATTATTAAAAATAATCATGAATTGTTTAAAAAATTATGTTTCTAACATCGAATTGATTATTACCTTGCTCTAATTAAAAAGTATACCAAAAGTTTGAAATTTAAGGAAAAACTTAAACTTTATAGCATTATTTTAAGAGAATATTATTATAAAGAATAATAATAAATGATTTAGACAGTTATTCTGGTTACATTCAATTTATTATTGCCTTAATCTGACTGATAAATTAAAAATGAGTTAAAAATTATAAAAATAATCGCGACTTCCTAACTCTATTCTAAAAGAAAATTGCTAAAAATAATAATAAATTGCTTAAATAATTGATATAAACATCTTATTGCTAGTATAAAGTTGTATTCGATGTATTGAAAATAATAAGTATGTAAAAAATCGCAAAAAAAATCATTATTAGCGCTTAAAATTCGCAGAACCCAATTTTTTACTCTTGGGGGTTTGTTGGGACCCAGCAAAATAGACTTATGGAAGTGATATTTAAAAAATAATAATTATAAGCATTTTTTAGCTAACTGTAAAGAAAAATGTTAAGTTTTAACTCGATTCTCGTAATAATGACGATTCTGAATAAAATTAACAAAGACGCATTTTTTTATGGGAAATACATTTTTTTTAAATATCATAAAACTAAACGACTTGTCACTTTTATTTTTTTGTTTTTATCTTATAATTCTGTCCTTCATACGTTTTTTTGTATTATTTTTAAATAATCACTTCTTTTTTAATTGTGTACTACTATTAAGAGAATCAGTCTATATGATTTTTAATATTAAACTAGCAGTGAGTGCACGCGCAAATTTAATAATAACTAAATTCAAATAAATTGTTTTAATAAATTTAAAAAATTCAAAAATGCATTAATTAACTAATTTTCAAACATTAAGTTAGAAATATTTAAAAAATAATTATTATTAATCAAGAATTGAAAGCGCTTAAAAATTTTTAAATATGTATCGATCGAATTTCAGATTATGTACAATTTTTCATTAAGGATAGGATTTCGAGTGGAACGAACAGGAATTAAACCTGTATTATTTTTAAATAAAATCTTTTTTAATTTTTTAATTTAAAATTAAAAGCGTTTGAAATCAAAAATTTTAAATCAGAAATTTTAAAAGTTTGAAAACGTTAAAAACTGAGCATTTTTAGATAAGAATGTTGAAAGTTGGACAATTTGATATTCAATGGAATTGAAATTGTATTATTTATAATTAAAAGCCTTAAAAATTGAATACCATGGTAAAATGGACTCAAGCTCTATTGGACCCTTTTTCGTATTATAAAGCACAAACATGCATTTAATTTTAAATCATAAAAAACTATTTATCATGCCTTAAAGTTTAAGCGACACACCCCACAATGTGAGTTAAGTAAGACTTAGGACGTTCACTCATAAAAAAGTGAAAAAAAGTGCTTGGAAGAAAAAATTTAGGAAAAAAGTAATTACTTATAAGCTTCCTATTTATTTTAAAGCAAATAGAGTTTTTAGAACGGATGGTAACGTTAAATAATCTATTAACTGTAATTTAAAATATATTAGTTTATTGGTTGTTTTGCAATAAAATACGGTTATCATTAACAAAAGTGCGGCAAACAAGATTTAAAATAAAGTTTCCCCTGCACGGGCCGCTTAGCCCCTATCACGGTTATTTAAAATTGTAAACTTTTTAATTTGAATTATTTTGGATTTGAAGCCATTAAAATTAAAAATTCTGTAAATAAAAATCAAGTTAAATGTTTCAAAGTCAAAGCTTCTACTTGTCGACAATTTTTTATTTTTGTCACTTAAAAAATTATTATTTAACAATTAAATTTATCACACTAGTTTTTTAAATTGAAACGTAAATTCACCGTCGTTGTCACCGTTAAAAATGAATAATATTTTTATTATAAACATTTGAAATCGAATCATTCCAGAAAAACGCTTAAACTAAAAAAGTAATTGTAAGTGGGAACATTAAAAATGTTTAAATTTTTACTGCTGAATGTTGAAAATTAAGGAAATCTGAACTTTATTTAAAGCTGGAAAAATTTACTCACCAAGAATTGTGATATTAACACTTTTTTATATTAATAATTAAACTTTTCAAAATTGAACTTTTTTAATTTTACTTTAAAAATTATATCTTATGCAAAGAAAAAATTAAAAGCTTAGCATTCAGTATAAAAATTTAGAACTTTAAAATTGTAATTATTCTCAAATTGAAGAATATATTTAATAACTGAGGTATCAATTTTGTATAGTTTAATTTTTGACAAATTTTTTTAATCAAATACTTTTTAATTTTAAATCATTAATTTTTTTTAATCTTTATCTAATATGCAGACAATTTTAAGATGGCTGTGTCTAGTCGTCCCGAAAAATTAAGGGACTTGGAAAAGGGTATGGGCTAGTCTTCTCGAATTTTCGGGACGATTAGTCAAGCGTATGAAAAATATTGGACTAGTCATCCTAAATTTTGGGACGACGAGACACTTTGTTTTAAGATATTATTTTAAAAATCAAAAATTGGAATTAATACAATAAACAAGATTGCTATATATTTCAATGCCTAATTGTACAATTGCAAGACTTTTAATTAAAAATTTTTATATATTATGTTAAGTTTGAAATGCTCAATATTTTGACACATTTTTTAATAAAAAATAATTCAGTTTTTAATGCGCGGTTCTAAAATTTTCTAAATTTCAAGGTTTGAATTTGCGAAATAATTGTCTTACTTTTTTATTGTTATGAATCTATTCTGAAGGCATTTAGTTCCAGATTGTTTAACTTCAAATCCTTCAGAGTGAAAATTGTACAACTGTCAATTGCCCAAACAGTTTAGAATTTTTCAATCTAAAATGATAAAATTTAAATGTGACTTTTAAGAATTTTAATATAAAATTTTACAATTTTCAAATACTTTATTGTGAAAATGTTCTAAAATTTCAAATATTATTATTTTGAATATAAAAATTTAATTTTTAATTGTAATTACAGAATTTCTAAAAATTATAAATATTTTAATAACAATTAATGTAGTATCAAGTGACAATCACAGTGATAGGACAGATTTTTAAAAATAAAAAACGTGATTTCTTTAAAAAAAAATCACCGTCATTTTTACTGTTGAAAATTGAAGAAGATAAAATATTGTGAGCCTTTCTAGTTTGATTATTTAAAAACTTCAGAAATCATACGCTTTCCAATTGCAAACTTTACAAATTTAAGAATGTAAAATTTAACAAAAGTCGCGAGACAAAACATAGGCTAAGAGTGAGCGAAAACATAAAAGCCTGAATATAAAAAATGTAACAAATTAATTTGAAGATTACTATTATTCATTTTTCTATAGAATATGTAAACGACTAAAGTCGGATTGTCAATTACGTGTGAATATTTTATCACCTTGAGAAGGAATTTCCTGTTACTTGAGACAGGATATCATAAGGTCTTCGGTAGTGTGAATTTCTTACAGGACTGATAATTATTAAATTTCAAAATTATGGACTTTAATATGTGTCACTAAGAAATCTCTAAATTTATCATTATCTTGAAGTACTAACTTTTGCTCTCAAGTTAAAGGAAGCTTCGAAATATAAATTGAATTAATGTTCTATATCGACATGTACTCTCATGATTAAATTCACTTATTTGATCAAAAAAGTATATTTTCTTTGTGTAGGTAATAAGCTAAAATGCAAGAACAATTTTTGTACACCTATTAATTTTAATATTTCATTTTTAAGAGTTATTCTTACAAAAACTAATATGTAGACTATACTTTCTTTATCAGCAAGTTCCATATTACTTGAATCACCTGGGGCCCATTTCACAAAACTTAAACCTAATATACTTTTGGTATACAACAAGAAAGCTCCTTTATCTTAAAACTTTGTTGACTTTAATAAAATAAGATTACTTTTTTTATTTTTTGTAGTTTAGCATATAATCAGGGTGGTCGCAGGCTAGGAAAAAAACTAAAAATCAGAGAAAAGTCAGAAAATTTTTTTCGTTAAAGAAAAGTCAGAATTTTTCAAAATAATCGCAAAATAGGAAGCACTTTATGTAACTGCATGAAAAAAGTTTTGAATATTTTAGAGAATTTTCAGACATTCTAAGGGATTTCCAAGAGCTATGAAAAATTTTAAGAGACTTTAGAAGATTTAAAAGCATTTGACATTTTTTTCGTATTTTTTGAAATTCCGAACAAATTTTAATGAATTTCAATAACTTGAAGGGATTTTAAAGAATTTTAAGGTTATCACAAAAAATCCAAGGAATTTACAGAAGCTCTAAAATGTTTCAAGGTGTTTTTAAATATTTCTAACATTTTGAAATATTTTACGGTATTTTAAGCGATACCAAAGCATTTTTAAAAGAATAAAAATTTGAAAAGAATAAGCCAGCATTTTGGGATTCATGAAGCAGTTTTATAGAGGTTTATAGGGGTTTTCAACAATTTTATGCGATCGTACATGATCTATTTGGTTTTGAAATATTTTTAAAGTTTTCGAGGGATTTTATAAGATTCTTAAGGATTTCAGTTATTTTGAGGGAATTTAAAATCTCTCAATGTGTTTTAATAAATTTTCCAGGATTTTAGGATACATTATCAGATATTATAGAATTTCATATAACTTAATAATCTTTCAATGGATTTCAAAGAATATATTTACAACAAGTAAGGGATTTTGTAGGATTTTAAAAATTGAAGAATATTTAAAAATATTTTTTGGTTTATGATTTTTATTATTTCATTATCAATTATTTTCAATTCGTTTTAATTTTTAAAAAAATTTTTGATTTTTAAGGAATTATACCTAATTCAGCGGATTTTTTCAATTTTTTTTAGTTTTTGTATTATTCATCCTGAAGTTTTTTTGATTAGCTTTAAATTCTTAGAAATTTTATCAAATTCTTTTAAAATACTATTAAAATTTTCTCAACTTATTTTAAACTTACTAAGCTAAATAAATTTCTTCATATTTTTTAACTGTTTTTCATTCACGTGAACTTTTTTTTATTTCACCATGAATTTTTATGATTTTATTGAATGTTTCTATTTTCCCTCAAATGCCTCTAAATTCACTTCAGCCTTAATAAAATTAACGGCATTAACAAATTTCTTTAATTTGTTGTTTGTTTGAATTTAACTTCAACTGTTATGAAGTCCTATGAATTTTTCCTTAATTCATTAAAATTCATCTGGAATTGTTATAAATTTTATTGCATTCCATTGAATTCTTCTGAATTGAAAAGAACATAAGTCACATTAGTTTGACTTCACTTATTTTATATAATTATTTATTTATTAATTGTTGATTTATTAGTTTAAATAGGTTGACTTTTTGTTCCTTAGTAAATTAGGCTAAGAATAATATATTTAAAATTTATAAATTCAAAATTGTTTTATTCCATTTATAAGAGGTTCTGTATTAAAAATGTTACAATACTAGAAATTTGGCCTTTGTATACTAAATGCCAGGGAAAATGAAAAATTAAAGGAAAATCAGGGAATTTTAAAAATGAAGTTTTACGGTCACCCTGTTTAACATAAATGTGGATTTTAAACCAATTCAGTATTCAAACCTGGAGGAAGGATCGCTTAAATTTCGTTTCTTTCCTTTTTTCAGAGTCAGGTCACGATTTGCTTCAGGCTGCTGTCTCAGTCCTTGACGACAAAACTCAATATTTCGACGATGGTTTGGACAGTTTTCCAGCCTTTGGGTTTCGCCCAGGTTCGGAAGTTAAGCAACCATACAGGCTCTATCTTCCTGAAAAGCTTCCGGCCGAATTCACTTTGGTAGCGACTTTTAAGCCNNNNTCCAATAGACCAAGCTATCTTTTTGCAGTCCTAAATCCTTTCGAAACTGTCGTCCAATTGGGGATTCGCATTTCGGTAAGTAGATTTTCAAATTCTCACTTTTTTATTTCATGAAACCTTTTATCAAACTTTTAACTAATAAAGCCTATTCCTAAGTTTCCGAGGCGATTTTAAAATGAATAGTAACAAATCTTTAAATTACATTTACTCTCAAACTTCAAAATTCCGTGAACAAATTTTCAGTTGTTTTGAAAAACTAATTTAAAACAATTTGCACTGAAAATCGCTTGCTCATCCCGGGTTTTAAACTGAAAAAGGTTGTATGCTTTTCAACATTTTGCGAATTTTCAAACAATATATAAAATTATTTTTCTGATAGATTAAGAAATTTCAATTGACATTTTCACTAGATATGAAATACATTTCAAAAATGTTTCAATAAATCTTTTGATTAGACCAAAATTCAAAAAGTCTGATCCTGTTTCGAAATTTTCAGTTTTTTTAAAGAGATTTGTAAGTTCCATTTATGATTTTTTTATTATGAAAATGATCCTAATGACATTTTTTAATTCAACATAGTATATGTACATATATTAGGGTAGTTCACACAAAACTTGTTATTATTTTTTGGTAGCCGTATCATGACAGTTTGTTTCTCTAGATAAGAATGTACTTTTTTAATTTTTTCAAACTTTTTAAAAACTATTTAGAGCTTGCAAGCATCCAAATTATGTAAAGAATGAGATTTTGGTAGCTTTTGATTTTTTTTTTAAATATACATATTAGTCTTAGAGAAGTGACTTATGAATAAAATTATAGCTAATACAAAGGAAAAAATCATTCAGTGTCCGATTGAAATAAAATTATTTCGCGCCGGTAAAAGTCAAAGAAAGTAGAATTTCTTATGGATAGAGAAGCATAAAAGCATAATTGTATTCCAATATATTTTTCTTAAGGATTGACAAAATTCTGGGACATTCGGCATATAATAGGAAACTAATATGTGCTAGGTATGAAGTGGAGAATTTAAAACCTTGGCACCAGAAAAAATAAAAGAATAAACAAATTTCTTTGGTTAAGCTTTTAATGGCTTCTCCAAGAATGACCTAAAATCAAAAAGTGGGCCCAAAATGTGTGTGTAACGTTCCACTAGATGTATTTATTTGAAAATTGGTACTGAGGGGTTATTTGGGTTGCTGAATACGAACCTAAGATTAACATTTTAAATTTCTAAAAGGCTGATCCAATAT
>JAUELO010000135.1:4135229-4147628 GCA_032357855.1 Amphibolips quercusostensackenii
AGGTTTTCGGAAAAATGAGAGAAAAACAACTTGTCATTAACTTTTCGTAAATTGAATTCTAGTAACCTGGCAAAGAAAAATTTGAGAAGTAGTTTCCACTTTATGACGTTTAAATTTGACGCCCCAATCAGTTTGTATTGTGTGCGGAAAATTTTCCGAAAATGCACAAATTGAAAATGTTTACATTAGAAAATGTACAAATTTAAATGTTTGTACATGCCAAATCATAAAGATTTAGGACTTTCTTGAACTTATTGCATACTTAATGTCTGCTAGGACTAATGTTTTTTGTTTAGGACATTATTCAATTTTTTGTCAAACAATCATCAATCAGTCTCTCCTGATTTTTCATGAAAAAGTTTGAGAATTATAGTTTCCTAAATTTTTTTGTACTATATCGGTCATTAATAACATATTGTTTTTTTGAAAAGTTGTACCTTAATTATTTAAACAATTATTATATGCTTTATCAATTTGTTTAATTATATTATGATTTATAATAAGCAGCATAGCTTAAAGAGATTAAAAAATCTAGAATTTTCTTCACCTTTCAAACGAAAAGTCAGAAGTGAAAGATTATATTATCAATTGCTTAAACATTTAATAATGTCTTAAACAAAAAATATTTCTTCTGTCATTCATTAAGTGTTTGATTAGTTTACGAAAAGACTTTATTTGTATGATTTGATAAAAAAAAAATTGTTTTAACAATCACAAAATGTCTTTAAAAAATATATTAATCCCAAGAATGTATTAAGCATGTCATTTGATCCAGGGAATGAGAACATTTATGATTCGGAATAAAAACAAAAATTGAAACAAGTATAAATTGTTAACTTAATTCAAAAGTAGTCCAAAAATATGTGCAAACTTGTAACTTGTGGAGAAAAATCCACCTTGATATAATTACAAAAATTCCGTCTAATTATCATGAATTTTACATAAAACTGATATTTTTTATTCTTTGTGGCATTGTCCAGGCACAATAAAAAGGGATCAAGCGACAAATTTAAAATTATTTCTGTGACAATTTTTCTTGAAACATTTATAAAGTATTGACTAATATTTAATTTCTAAGACGTCGTTTTCAACAAGGTGTTGTTTTCTCCATTTTTCTGAAAAATTAGCTTTTTTCATTGAAAATTAGTTTTTTTTTATTGAAAGTTCTATGTTAGTTTTAACAGCCCTGAACCACGTCCTAATACTGTCTGATGAAAAAATAAATAATATAATTGAGTTTTAAGTAAATCGAAAATAGTCGAACAATATTGAGTAAAAAGGCTTGATATCTCGATATGCGAGATAAAAAAAAAACGAAGGTGATCGACCTTTTCTGTGGTCTTACCCTTTTACTCTTTCAGTGAGCTATAAATAAATTATTTCGAATTGTCTGCGAAAATTAAACAATTCTATCTGAATTAAATAAATTATTTCAAATTGCATGTGAAAACTCAACAATTCTATCGGAAATTTTAAAGTCTTGATTAATTATAGATTTCGTCGAAATATCTGTTTTAGCTTGCAAAAATAATATATATCCCATTCTACAAACGAGTCTCGCTACACCAAATTCTCGAATAGAGAAATTACTAGAGCAGAAAAACAAATTCCACAATAAAAAAAAAACTAGCTACAGAGAAATAAGTGAAAATCTGGGTTAGAATTTTAAGCAGGTAGGTAATTGAAGTACACGTATTTTACTCGAGGTTCTAGTGTCTATTGTTTCCTTTTTCGTTTTTTTTTTTTTGACGAAAAAAATCTTACTGATCGAAGTTAACAACAATGAAGTTCGAAAGGCGAAAACCCTTTATTTCGCAGTTGAAAGAACAGAAATTGACCTCCACGAAAGGCTTTGCAACTGGCATCGCCGGAGGAAAGGGACGCGATTCGGTGGAAACTTAATTCGGAGGCAACCTGGTCTCGAGTTTTCGCGGAACTCTATTACCGAAACGAACCGCTGACTATTGCATTTCCTTTCTTGGCGGGTGATATATGCACAAGGCAAAATCACGTACGATATGCTGACACATATGGTAAATTAGACTTTTAGAATTTTTTCGGTGAACTTACAAAAAATTGTGTTTTAAAGTTGTTTTCATGTTGTGCATCTGTCTTCCGCGGAAAGTTATTTTTAAATGGAAGATCGCAATTCTTTTTGATTGTTTTTTTTTTGTAGCTAATAGTACAATTTCCAATATTTTATCATACATAAGATTCTTAGATATCTTTAAAAATTATTTTAATTTTAAGATTATTAAGTCATGAATAAGTTTTGGAACAATGGGGACATGTGGAAGTCATTTTGTATCTAGTGCTGCAAGATGATTTGCTGTTTTTTCATTAGAGCAAAGTTTACATTTTGAAATAGGATAAGGAGAAAGAGGAAAATGTAGTGAAATATAGTTAAATTAAATGCTTTGGAAGTATTGGATTTAATTATTATATGCTTAGACCATCTGCTAAAAGCTCAAAAACTAAGTTGAACCTTCACATCAACTTCAAGGTTATCAATTATCTTAATTAGTACAGTTATGAGAAAAATCAGGATGATTTATGGCTTTCTTAAAATACATTTGAATAAATCATTTCTGTCCTTATTCAGTGCGCTAATAACTTATGAAAATCATTCTTCTGCAGTCTAAAATCTTCTAGAATTCAAAAAAATTATAAAGATATATTATTAGAGGCCACGAAACTTATCTTCTTGATACCGAGACTATTCTACGGCTAAAGTGGTTCGTGTCCGTGCTAAGTTTCTAGAATATTTTAGATGACGTCATCTTAAATTCCTACTATATTTTTATTTTATGACGTTATCAACAAGTATCTCAGAAACTTAGCATAGACATGAACCGCAGAAGCTGCAAAATTTTTGCGATGTTGGTAAGGTAAGTTTCGTGATCCCTAATAAAATATCTTCCTATTGGTTTTAAAGTTCTACAAGGTTCTTGTCTGCAGGCGAACGTTTCACATTAGTTGTTTTCCCATTAAATAAAGACAGGATTTTTTTTTACATCTATCATCTGTAAAGAAGAAATAAATCAAATTTATAACCAAATCGAAATCTCATACATACCTCCCGTATTAAATGACAACTGTATACCTGCACCTTTTGCGCAATTAATAAATAAAAAAAGGGAATTTGTAATGAAATGCTTTGTTAATGATAAAGCAATAATTCATCCTTTTTCTCATAACTATACTGATTGAGATAATAAAATAAATTCAAAGTCTTCAACGCAAAATTTGTTACTGAAAATTGCGCATCATTTTTTGACGTCATTAAGATCTTTCGAGAACCTTCTAGAAACTTAGCACAGACACGAACCACTTCAGCTATAGAATTTTCACGATGTCGGTAACAGTGTCAATAACAGTGTCGGTAACAGAATCTATAACTAGAAACTCCCCTACTTGCCTACTAATTAGGTCATAGTAATCAGTGACAGTTAAGGTGAGTGTTATGAATTCCGTAAATTATTGGTTAATTAAAAAAATCTTGTTATGTTGAAAGTTACGCAAAATTATTTTTTAATTTTGTATGTGCTTTCTGCTTAAATATTTGATATATTTATAGATCTGTTATTAATTTTTCAATGTTTTTCAAAAAAAACGTTGATGGAATGATACAAAAAATTAAATAAAGTTTAACACTATTAATGTTAACAAATAAATAGTACTTCAGTTGATTATTTTCTGGCATTCGATCGTCCCCCTTTTGTTACACATAACAAGTGGCGCAGATACAAAAATGATTTAACAAATAGACTTTGTTTTTTTTCCGTAGAATAATGGAGTAATCAGTCTCACCGTAACTTACAGACTTAAGTATATTTTTTTAATAATTTTCGTTTAAATAATTGCAAAAATATATTCTTTTAAATAAAAATTTATCTTTTCATGAAATGCCCTCACCTGCTCACCCCAATATTAACGACAATTGGTTTTCCCATGTGCCTTAAAGGATTAAAAAATTATTTATAATTTTATAATTTTTTTACAAATTGTTTATTAATTTTTAATTTATGACAATTTTTTTGTTGAAAAAACTCATACAATAAATTTTTTTTTCAAAATAAATCATTTATAACAACTTACTCTGCAGTGGGGGAGGGAAAGTGCCTGTAGACAAGTGTATTTTTAGATGACACACATGTTAAAAAATGTATTAAATTTGTTATGAACAAATAGTACATATATATAAAGCCGTGGAGATTGGCAGTGATACGTCACTTGATTTAAACCTAATATGAATAATTTATGAACAGAATTAGTTATTTTCTAATCAAATTTTATAAACAATTATCCATATCAGGTATTTATGACGGAATAAAGCAAGTTTTTTCTTTAGGATCAATCATATGTTCTTTGACATTTTAATGTCAGGAAAAATTTGTTCAAACCAATGTTCATCAAGTTTTGTTTCTATAAATAAAATAACACCTTTTTCACGGAATTAACAGCTAATTATTTAGCAATGACTTTTTGCTATGAATATTGATAATTGTTAAAACAAATTTAAATAACAAATGCATTATTTGACCATTTTTCATGATTCAGATACTTTGGAAACGATCTAATATTTTTTTTGTTACTATCATTTTTATAAACAATTTTTTCTCGTTAAATGCATTTTGTAACTGCAAACTGTATTTTACTTGCAGCATATACTGACAATTATTTAGCGATAATTGCTTGGTATGAGTTGACAAAATTGGATGATTTGTTTGAGAAACTTAATCACATGTTATCCTATATTATATACTGTGCACGTTTAAGTTAATTGAATTAATAAAAGCAAAGCAGTAGTATGTTTTTATCGAAGTGCTTGAAAAAGTGAAAATATTTTTATTAACAGTTAATCACGTTAAAAAAACGAATTAAAATATGCGATATAATTCTCTTAGATGAAATTTTTATTTTGTTTTTCAAGAATTACGCAACAAAATTTTCCAAGTTAAAAGTGCAATCAAAATTGTTTGGGGAATTAAAATCATCGGAGTAATTCAAAAATATAACTAAATTTTTTGAATTAATACATTGAAAAATTCACAGAAACTTTGAGAATGTAATCACCCAAAAAAATAAACACTTAGCTACATTCTTTTCTTTTTTCAATAATAACAATTATTCTAAGATTTCATTTTGTGCCATTTTAATACATTGTTTAAGCTTCTGTAATTTTTTTAATTTAATTGAAAAAACTTTGATGCTTTTTGAAATTATTTTAAAAATTTTGATTTTCCAAACTATGTTGATTGTACAAATAAATTTGTACTTGACGATGCAAAAACTCTCCTAAATAAAAACTCATAAGAACATATCAAAATATTTTTTGAAATGAAAAATTGCTAAGTAATTGTACCAAAAAAAACTTTAAAAATGTATAAAAACAGAAAAATATATAAAAACTATAAGAGTGAATTAAAAGGACAAAAATTATAAAAACTTATCGAGATTTTCTCTTTTATTCAATAATGATAATGATGTCGCAAATTTTTCATAATTTTATTCCTTCTGATATACTTTTTAAATTCACATTTCGCAACTTCATTTAATCAGAGCAAATATTATTTGTTCTAATTTGATAAAGTACAAAAATTACATTTTTTTAATAACTTTGCAATTTTTTAAAAACTATGTTGATTGCACTGTTAACTTTTTACTTGTCAGAGTTTTTTAAATTGTAAGTGTTTATAGTATTTTATGTGACATCAATATTTTCAGTCACTAAACATTATTGCAGATGAAAGAATTAATTTCTCCAAAGTAAGCGTTTCTGTCGTAAGACATTAAGGGCCCATAAAACCTAATCTCTTTTTACAACCATGTAACAATTTTTATGGATCTCTAAAACCCCTATTAAACTGAATGTCATGTTGTGAATCGAATCTATAAAGCAGTTATTGCGGTAGTCAAAAATTCATGAATCTACCTTCATGTTTACAAATTTTCCTTTTCGAATATTGACCATATACCACTATGAATATAATTCCTCCCATAAATGTTATCTATTCTCCATAAAAGATCATAAAATATCCTTAATCAAAAATATTTAGTGCTGTAAAATGATCTCGCTTGAGCTTGAATTTCAGATAATCACACGTGTCAAAATTCGCCATAACAAAATGAGTCACGATTGTATAAATATAAAGCTGGGGTCCATTAAACCCGAGTGCTAAATGCGTACAAATGAAATCTGAATGAATGACAGGGTCAACGGAAAATAAATAGGAAAATTTGCTGCGCTCAGCGTCGCATTAAAGTGGGAAAATAATGAAACGAATATTACATTGGCCGCGACCGATCGTTGAAAATCGTTTCGGATTGGCTTGCTCGCACGTGCGCTTAAGTGAGATCGGTGGAGCTAGGATTTATGGATAAGCATATTTTCCACGCGTGTCGCAGCGGCTCGCTCTGATTTCCAGTTCCTGTCAGCGGTATGGAGAATCGCTCTAAATGGTCCCACGTTGCGAAGCTCTCTAATTTACACCGATTTTCGTTCAGCCCCACACGGTTATGTAAATTGAGCTTTAGCGTGTATCGCTGGAAATCCATCTCTCTTGCATTTATATATCCAGCCCAAAGTACCCTGTTTGTATCGACAGTTTCAATGATTACTAGTGACATATCGCCTTTTCATGATTAACATGAAAACAACTTCGCCAGAATCAGCTTGATAAAGTTTATAATTTCCAGATTTTTATATGTTAAGTAGAAGGTCGTACAAAGTCAAAAAATTTGCGTTTTTATATGTCCCATCTTCCCATTTGGCGAAAAGGATTTTTCTTCATTTTGAGATTTAAGCACAAATATTTAGAGGTACTCTTGACTCTATAGCTAGGCCGGAGCGACAACAAAATTATAATCAAAAAATATATTATTTATATTGCATCAATTAGGGTATAATTTTCTTATCTCCTTGACTGAAATTATTGAATAAATAATTAAAACTCATATGAATATATTATTTTCTTTACATCAAGTTCAAGTCAAAAATTGCAAAATTGTACCTCAAAAAATAATCTAAAAAGAATAGTTTAAAAATAGGGTTTCGTAGCCTATTAGGCCGCTTATAAAGTCCTATAAATCTATCCTTTCTTGTGTCTTATTCTCTATCCTATCCTTTTATCACCTATGTAGAATTAATATAACAATTACAATTGTGTATGCTATAAATTTCTTTTTGAGGGTTCCGTAGCCCCGCCTAGTGGGAGGAAATGCATTTTTTTCGTTCAAAAAAGTCTACAGTCTTTAATTTTGCCCCGATTCGCATTTTTTTAAAATTGAGCACTAAATTTAAAAGAGCTACTTGGTCCAGATTTTTGCATTTTTTTGTTGTTTAATTATTACAATATGTTTACTCAATGTATGAAAAAATTGAAATTTTTTACAAAATATGTATTTCCTTATTAATAACGTTTTACACATAATGAAAATCATTTATAATCAACGCAAGGGAACTCGGAGAATACAAATAATTTCATTATTGTATGTTTTAATAATTGAATAGCAAATTTAATTAACAAATAGCCAAATATTGTTATTTTGTTTAAAAACAAATTCTCTTAGCTAAAAAAGCTTTCAGTTTTTTTTGGGAGTGATTGTAAGACACAATTTCTAAAAAAACATCAACAATTTTAATTGTTATAAACAATTTTTGTACAAAAATATTTAATATGTGGTTTTTACAAGTGTGGATTTCTCTTTATCATCTGAATTGATGCAGATATTCTTGAACAAAATATATGTTCAATTATTTATTTCAAAATACAACAATTGTACATTTTGTAAACAAATTAATAACGTAAATATAAAATTTTGGCACTTTGTCTCGGAAGATTTTTTTTTTTTGCATTAAAACCGCTTGAAATTTTTCTGAGAGAGATCTGCAGTCACTATTTCTATAGAAAAATAACAATAAACAATTGTTATTATATTATTCATTGTCATTATTTAATTCCATTTCTGTGGAGAAATTTTGAATTTGTGGTTCTATCAATTTTGGATTTCCCTTCGTCATCTAAAATGATGCACATATTCTTGAAAATAACTAGGTTCAATTATATATGTTAAAATACAACAGCTGCTAATCTTGCAAAAAAATTACGTGAACAAATTCAAAACTTTCGCATTTGGTTAAAAAAATAATTTTTTCCGAAAACTGCTTTAAGGTTTTGTAAGAAAGGTATAAAGTCACTATTTTTTCATCTAAAAATTAATAATAAACAATTTTTATAAGAAATGTTTGTAGTGACACATTTAAATTAGTGGTTTCTGCAAATGTGGATTCCTCTAAATCATTAGAGTTACTGCAGAATTTCTTAAAAAGGATATATACAAGTATTTTATTCTATTTGTTAATTTTATAAGCAATCGGAATAAATAAATGGAATATTTTGGAATTTTCACTTTCTAATAATCTGCCTTCGCCAATCTGAAAATTTTTTTTTTAATAGTAGGTGTGTGTCTTGTACACATTAAGATGAAGGAAAATCCGAGATTGAAAAAGCCACAAATTCTACATTTTTTCAAAAAAAATATTTATAATAATAACAGATGTAACTTTTTCATAAATTGTTACTAAAAATCACTCTCAAAATAATTCAGAGTATTTTTAGCTAAGAAAAAATTTTTTTCAACGAAAATCACAATATTTTCAGTATACACTAAAAATTTAATGATATTTGGAGCTAGGCAAGTACAATAAATAATATCAATTCCTTATTGTTAATTTTTTATAGAATTAGTGACTGCAAATCTTTCTGAGAAAAATTTTAAGCAGTTTTAGTGCAAAAAATTTATTTCCCAAGTCAAAGTGCTAATGTTTAATATTTATTAATTTAATGTGTTTACAAAATCAAAAATTGTTGTATTTCAACCCTTAAAGTTATCCCTAGGGTCTTTTATACCCAGCTTTTTTTCGTAAAAAAGTCATTTTTTTCATTTTTGTTTTTAATTTTTTTTATATGTTACAATTAAAAAAATATATATTAACTAGTTTTATCTTATAAAGGATATAAAAATGTATACCCAAAAAAATGTTTATGCAAAAAAATTAAAAATCCTTGTTACCATAAAGAAATTTCTGCTGGGGTCTTCAGCGATCCCCCTCATTCTTTATGTTATCACAGAGGGGGGAAAATTTTAAGGGATAAGGAATATGATAAGACATATTATTTTCAAGAATATCTGCATTAATTCAGATAAAGGGAAATCCGAAATTAAAGAAACAAGAAATTCCAAATTTCTCCATAAAAATTGTTTTTAATAATTAAAATTTTTTTAATATAAATTTTGACTAACAATCACTCTATGAATGATTTAAAGCATTTTAAGCTGAGAAAATGTTTTCTTACAACAAGAATTACAATATTTGGCTATAATTTAATTTAGTTTTTTTATAATAATTGGAGCATACAATAATCAAATTATTTGTATTCTGAGAGTATTCTTGCGTTAATTGAAAACGATTTTCATTATATGCAAAATGTTATTGAAAAGTAAATAATTATTGTGTGAAAATCTTGATTTTCTCATACTTAGAGTAAACATATGATGAATGAAGAAATAAAAATTCAAAAATATCTGACGAAAATGCTCTTTCAGATTAAGCGCACTAGATTTAGAAAAATTGCAAATCGGGGCAAAATACTTTTTTCCAAGAATAGAAATTAAGGGGTCGTGAAAAAAAATGAGTAAAGGGGATGTGAGGCAAAATTATGGATGGAAAAGCAAGGGGAAAAAAGGGTAAATAAGGTAGGGTAGAGGTAAAGTGGGGGTGTGAAAGTAGGGAAAATGAGGGGAGTATAAGCATTGGAAGTAAGAGGAAATAAGGGGAGGAGAACTGGGGCAAGTGATAGGGGATAGGAAAAATGTTTAGAAGGGCTGCAAGTAGGGATAGGAATACGAGGGCTGAGAAATGGAGGTAGGGAAAGGGAAGTATTAGTTGAGGGAGTAAGGAGAGGGGGAAGTAGTGGAGGAAGAAGTTGGATGGAAAAGCCTAGCAGGGGGAAGTTTGAAAGATTTAAATAACGTCTAAGTCAGCTACAAATCCCTTCTTTGTAGGCGCACGTCGGTACTTTGACTGATTTTTTTAGTATCACAAAGTTGAAATACATAAGGGAAATGAGGATTTTTTCACCACTATGTTGGAAGCTTTTTTTTCAGCCGATTTTCTTTAGAAACTAATCAAATTGAGGCTCTCAGCATATAGAATTGAGATAGCAAATAAAATTTGTTATATTATAGTTTTTTTATATGAGCGTTAAAAAATTTAAAAAAAAAAGGAAAATTTAGTTTTTGATGTGTGAAGATAACTTATTGGAAGGTCAGTGATAATCTAATATATGATTCGAAATAATAAAACAAAATTATTTAATATTGTTCATAAACAAGATATGCAAATTTATTGATTGATCTACCCCCTCCTCCTCCGCACACCCCAATTAGTTCATTTTCTAGAGAAAGAAGTTCCCTATTTTTCTTTTTCAAATCGGTCAACATTCACCGGTGACTCCACGCTTTTGAAATTAACATAGCGTTTTGAATATAAAAAACTCGCTTTCAGAAAAAGTAGAAAAAAATGACTTTTCAATGAACTTTTATTAAAAATTAAAGTTCAGTCATCTTGTAAGGAATGTTCTAGAAGTAAACTTAGTATACTTTTTAACAATGTTTGGCAATTGTTTTAACAATTTTCATTTGTTTAAACACGTAAACACTTACAACAATTTTAATAACTCATAAACCTTGAAAAGTTACTTCTTTCTTAAATTAATGTAAAACTTAATCAATCTTAACAATCATAATTTGTGAAAAACTGTTTGCAATTACTAAAACAATTAATAATTATTCGCTTGCGCCTTTAAATCGGACAAGTAGAGAAAATCGTAGTTTTTTCGAATCTCTTACACTAGGCTGTCACTAATTTCGGAAAATAATAACACTTAATGACTTGCAGGGAGAAAACATTGTTTAAATAAATTTTAATTGTTTAAATAATTTAAAAATACCTTTAACCAAAAAATATTGCTGTTATATCATTCTTTCAATGTGTTATTAGTTTCAGGAAATATTAACTTCTTTCGATTTGGTATAAAATAATTATACACTTATAGAAATTGTTTAAACATTTGCAACATACTTTAAACAAAAAATATTATTTTTGACATTTATCAAGTATTTTTTTTATTCCGAAAAAAAGTAACTTTTCACGATTTACTGAAATAAATATTGTTTAAAGAATTGAAAAGTAGCTTAAAGATACTTTAAAACTTGTCACTCATCACATAAAAATAATTAATTTAAAAAAAAACGGTCTTTAGCATGAGTTTTACATAAAACTTCTATTTTGCATTTTTTGAGCCAGGATCTGCACATACTTTCAGAGTTGGGGAATCAAAATTAAAAGATATTGGGTAAAAATTATTTCTTCAACGTTGTTTCAAAAGTGACTAAACTTTAGTTTATGAAAAGTTAATTACAAGTACTTTTTTACACAAAACGAAAAAGTGGAAAGAGATCGATCCCAAAAAATCGAAAGTCGAATTTTTTGACCATTCTAGTACTATAAATCACATGTAAAAATGATAATAATATTAGAATTATACAAACAAATAAAGTTGAAAAATTGGAGTATTTTTTTGGTGTGATTTTAATTAAATTATTATTTTTACACACTGTAATGTATATAATTTTACCCTGTACGAATCTTTAAACTATAAAAATGTGTATTTTTTCTTTATCTTGAAACCTACAATTTTTTTTACCCTGTAAAGTTACTTTTAATTTGTTAATCATGAAAAAAATCCTTTTAATTGAAGAAGAAATCCTGGGCATTATGTTTTATGAAAAAAATTGTTGCGGGCCATTTAATATCAGTAAATATAATCAGATTACAAATTTTCGTATTCTCAGTGCGATAATATTTTCAAACATTTTTTTTGTTTGTTAAATAAAAATCAGGGCTTTTCCTTTATTGCATAAAAAATACTTTCTTGGGCGATGCATTTCCCCCTTAAATTTATATTTTTAAAAAATCGGAAACTATAGAAATTAATCATTTGCAGGTATAGAAGTCTAAAAGGATTTCGAAAAAAATATAAAAAAATTTATAGCGGTATTTTTTTACTGAAAGGAAGAAATTTAGGCATTAGTGTTTTGCGAAAATTAAAAATTCGAATTTCGTTCGGGCACCTTATTGTACGATTGTAGATACATTGAATTTAAATTGAATTTATAATTATTAAAAATAAAATGTATGTTTGATTTAGGACTGGGATAAATTATTATACATACAAGTTTTCTTTATAAAAATCATATTTGCTTTAATCCGAAATAATATTAGACTGAATTAAGATTACACATATAAAATTGAAGTAAATTAAGATTACAAAT